>VZTY01012199.1:142-10507 GCA_013400935.1 Turnix velox | reverse complement strand
AGCTGACTGGATAGGCAAGATGGTTAGAATTGGAGTTGGTTTATACTGATTTAAAGTTTTAATTTTTATTCCTCTATAGCTGACTTAGATAGGCAAAATGGCTAGAATGAGGTTTGGTTTATACTGATTTAAAGTTTTCTTTTTATTTATTCCCCTATAGCTGACTTGGACAGGCAAGATGGCTTGAATGGGGTTTGTTTTATACTGATTTAAAGTATAATTTTAATTTTTATTCCTTTATAGCTGACTGGATAGGCAAGATGGCTGCTCTTGAGAAACATCCAGACCTCAGGCTCCAGCAGAGCAGTCCCTTGGGTAAGGAGAGTGGATTTTTTTTTAAAGCCCTGATGGTCTTGGATCCTGTTTCACCTTTTTTAGGGTGACATATGGGCCCTGAGGAGAGTTTCTAACCAAAACCTTTAAAAAAAAAAGTATTATTCCTGTAAAATAAAAAGAGTTGTGCAGATAAGTGAGGGTAGGGAATGACAGCAGGTAAAATGGGAAGAAATAATGCAAAAATGTTATTGCTGCTGCTCTTTTTTTTAGTTTTGGGAGCATCAGCTGGGTTTAATGTTACCAGACTTAGCAATGGGAATATGATTTATTGATTTTGCATTCTGATTTGCATGAAAGAGATTGATTTTTTTTCAGTCTCCTGTTGGTTTTGTGCTTCTATTTCATTCTGCAAAAGTGATTTCTCCAGCACTCATTTGGGGAGTTGGGCAAGTTTGGGTTTTGATAGTTAAGGTATGATTTAATTAGATAAATTAAAAGGGTTCTTAGGGTTCTTTTGGTCTTTTTTTTTTTTTTTTCTCTGCAGATCCCAGCAGCAGTCAGAAAAGTCACTTCTTGGAGACTTGACTGGAAAACCCCAATGTTGTCTGCAAAGTTCCAGAGCCACATCAGTCGTTGCTCCAGCGTGGCTGACAGTGGGGATGGGGGCATTGGCACCTCCTGCTCAGACAGCACAGAAGGTGATGGCCAGAAAACATCACACAGTAACAACCAAAGACTTTTAATCCTTCTTGGTCTCCTGAGAAAGCTTCAATAACCCTTTATTACTGAAATTCAACAAGGGTGCTGCACCTGGGGAGGTATAACCCTCTGCACCAGGATAAATTGAGGGCTGAGCAGCTCTGTGAAGTCCTGGTGGACAATGGGATGGTCATGAGCCAACCATGTGTCCTCATGGCCAAGGAGATCAATAGGGGTGTGTCAAAAGGGTCAAATTTGAGGTCTTAGCAAGGAGAATGTGGCCAGAAGATGGAGGGAGGTCATCCTCCCCCTCTGCTCTGCCATGGTGAGGCCATATGTGGAGCACAAGGTCCAGTTCTAGGCTGCTCAGTTCAAGGAGGACAGGGGACAGCAAAGGGACACCAAGATGATGAGGAAAATGGAACTTCTCTCTTGTGAAGGCAAGCTGAGGGACTTGGGACTGTGCTCAGTGGTGAGCAGTTGGAGAAGGACAGCAAAGGGACACCAAGATGATGAGGGGACTGGAACTTCTCTCTTGAGAAGGAAAGCTGAGGGACTTGGGACTGTGCTCAGTGGTGAGCAGTTGTTGGAGAGGGACAGCAAAGGGACACCAAGAGGATGAGGGGACTGGAATTTCTCTCTTGAGAAGGAAAGCTGAGGGACTTTGGGACTGTGTTTAGTGGTACCCAGTGGTGACCAGCTGTTAGGGACAGCAAAGGGATACCAAGATGATGAGAAGTCTGGAACTTCTTGAGAAGGAAAGCTGAGGGACTTGGGCCTGTGTTTAGAGGTGCCCAGATGTTGGAGAGGGACAGCAAAGGGACACCAAGATGATGAGGAAAATGGAACTTCTCTCTTGAGAAGGAAGGCTGAGGGACATGGGACTCTGTTTAGTGGTGACCAGCTGTTGGAGAGGGACAGCAAAGGGACACCAAGATGATGAGGAAAATGGAACTTCTCCCTTGAGAAGTAAACCTGAAGCACTTGGGATTGTGTTCAGTGACAATACAAGAGGGTGTCAGACACAAACTTGATCATGGTGAGCTCCATCTGAATGTGAGGAAGAACTTCTTTACTTTGAGGGCAACAGCCTGGCACAGGCTGCTTGGGGAGATGGTGGAGTCTCCATCTCTGGAGACATTCCAAACTCACCTGTGTGTGTACCTGTGCCACCTGCTGAAGATGACCCCTCTCTGGCAGGGGATTCCATGGATGTTGTGTGAATGAGACATAAATCCTAATAATAATAGAATGGTTTGGGTTGGAAGGGGCCTTCAAGATCATCTAGTTCCAACCTCCCTGCCATGGGCAGGGACACCTCCCACTTGACCGGGTTGCTTAATGCCTCATTATCTGTAAGCTGAAGGTTTTTAGGAAATCTGCCTTGTGGAATCATAAAATCCCAGAATGACAGGGATTGGAAGGGACCATCTAGTCCCATCCCCCTGCTGGAGCAGGAACACCCAGATCAGATCCCCCAGGAAGGTGTCCAGGTGGGGTTTGAATGTCTCCAGAGAAGGAGACCCCACACCCTCTCTGGGCAGCCTGGGACACTCTTCTCTCACCCTCACCCTGACAAAGTTCTTTCTCCTTTTTCTGTGGAACCTCCTGTGTTCCAGCTGCACCCATTGCCCCTTGTCCTGTCACTGGGTGTCACTGAGAAGAGCCTGGCTCCATCCTCCTGACACTCAGACTAAACATGACTGAGGTCACCCCTCAGTCTTCTCCAAGCTGCAGAGCCCCAGCTCCCTCAGCCTTTCCTCACAAGGGAGATGCTCCAACCCCTTCACCATCTCTGTATCTCTGTGCTGGACTCTCTCCAGCAGTTCCCTGTCCTTCTTCAGCTGGAAATACTTCTGGAGATACCCCTAGAGCACGTGTTTCTCTCATCTGGCCACTCTTAGGATAATAAAACACCCAGTTGAGTGCTGAAAATTGGAGATAATGATTTCCCTAAGGGTGAAGATTTCCCCTCCTGAACTTTTTAAGGTTGTTGCTTTGTTTTGTATGAGCCTGAAGCTGCAGCTCCCTGACTTGCAGGTCAGTCTGGTGGTGAGAAATGTTGTTGTGACGCCCCTAGATGTGCTGAAGGAAGCAATTGCAGCTCCCACACGTGGTGTTCAGCTCTGGGAATTTGAGTTGCTCACACCGATAAGTGATCCTGGGCTATAAATTTAGGGGCTGTAAAAGGAAATGGTGTTGTTTTCCCTCGGGTTTGCCAAGGTGAACATGCTGGTGACGTCTCAGGAGCATGATCTTCTCTCAAGTTCCCTAGAGGATTGTGGTTTTTTTATTCCCCTTCCTCATTTTTGAGGGTGTTTTGTCTTTATTGTGACTATTTTCCTGCAGAATCTGTTTTTAGTTATATTGCCCAGAGAGGTTGTGGATGCCCCCTCAATTCCTGGAGATGTTTAAGGCCAGGCTGGATGAGGCACTGAGCAACCTGGTGTGGTGGGAGGTGTCCCTGCCCGTGGAGGGGGGTTGGAACTAGATGATCTTCAAGTTCCCTTCCAACCCAAATAATTCTATGACTCTGTGGAAGCTTCTGGGGGCCTCTCAGGGGCTAAAAGATGGAGGAAAATTCTTGGATGGGGTCTGTAGCCACAGGATGTGGGGAAGTGGTTTGAAACTAAAGCAGGGCAGAGTGAGATGAGACATGATGGGGCTGGATAGGACTTCTTAATAGGGTCCAGGATGGCAGGACTAGGAGGAATGGATGTAAATTGGAAGAGGAGAGATTTAGGGTGGATTTAAGAAAGAAATTCCTGCCTGTGAGGGTGGTGAGACACTGGCAGAGGTTGCCCAGAGAGGTTGTGGATGCCCCCTCAATCCCTGGAGGTATTTAAGGCCAGGCTGGATGAGGCACTGAGCAACCTGGTGTGGTGGGAGGTGTCCCTGCCCTTTAGGGTTGGAACTGAATGATCTCGAAGGTCCCTTCCAACCCAAACCATTCTATAATTCTATATTATCACCTTTTATTCCAAACCCTTTTTGACTACTGCACCTTGCAGTCCTGGTGGTGGGTTTAAGAAGGACTGGATGAAGATGTGCCATCAACCAAAGTGTTAAAGGGCTAAAGTTAGCTGGGAGAAAGCTGGCCACACAATGTTTTTGGGGCTGAGGTGTGGGAGCAGGCACTTTGCCTTTCTCAGCTCTTGCTGTTGCTGTATTGAAATCTGAGAGCTGCTAAGAATAACCCTGGATTTCCACGTAGCCAGGCTTGGTGCCCATCTGAGAGCAACAGCCCCACGTTGGGCTGCCTCTGCCCACCTTCTAGCTCATTTCCTGTGGCAATAAGGTGAGAAGGAAAAAGCTCTGGCCTCTACAAAAAGCTCTTTTTGTTGTCAAGTCCTGAAGTTTGAAGGTCAAGCTGGTGGTGGAGTGTTCAAGCTGCATTTTTCAAGCTCACCATGGGCTGAGAGCTCAGATTTGCTGAGCTGTGGGACGGGTCAGAACAACCTTAGTGTCCAGCTGAGTAAGTTTCAGCCTTTTTATTCAATATATTTCAATTTTTGCTTTCTAAACCTCTAGAGAAATAACATTATTTAGTTCAGATTGTGCTGAAGTAGCTTAAAACGCTGAAAAAAATGTCTTGGAATTGGAAGAGGAGTGATTTAGGGTGGAGATAAGAAATTCTTTGCTGTGAGGGTGGTGAGACCCTGGAAGAGGTTGCCCAGAGAGGTTGTGGATGCCCCCTCAATCCCTGGAGGGTTTTTTTTATTTCAGATTATGCTAAAGTAGCTTAAAATGCTGTAAAAAATGTCTTGGAGTTGGAAGAAGGGAGATTTAGGGTGGAGATAAGGAAGAAATTCTTTGCTGTGAGGGTGGTGAGACCCTGGAAGAGGTTGCCCAGAGAGGTTGTGGATGCCCCCTCAATCCCTGGAGGTGTTTTTTTTTTTTTATTTCAGATTGTGCTAAAGTAGCTTAAAATAAAGCTGTAAAAAAAAAATCTTGGATTCTCACTGTGGCTTGTAGGAAAATTCCAGTAGTTTTCTCAAACTTGGAGCAAGGGGAACCCATAGGTGTGTTTTAATCTTGCTGCTGCTTAGGAGAAGGTGTTTAGGGGGATTTTTTTTTTTCAGAAAAAAGTTGTTAATTACACAATGTCTTTTTTTTTTTTTCCCCTAGATTTTTGCAGCTCCAGTAACGGTTCCTCATTCCGCCCCATCAAAAGCCAAGTGACCATCCCAACAGCCCATGTCATGCCTTCTACACTGGGTGCCTCCCCCTCCAAGCTGTGTGCTGCAGGAGAGCAGGCTCATTCCAAGGCTGCCATGCCAGGTTCTGCTTCTGAAAACTCTGCTCTTGGTGATTTTCATGCTGGGAAATCATCTCAGCTGCCACCCAGGGATCTCCTGCACCGTTATGGGACTTTGGGGGAAAATGGACAATCTTGGCATTCTGTTTCTGATCACATGAGGACAGAAGAAACTTGGAAGTTTGACACTCCTGCCATTGAAAAGACCCTTAACCAGTCTCTATTCCTGGACACCATGTGCCCTGACCCTCTGCACAGGTTCCAGAAGCTCAACACAAACTCTGAAGCAGGGAAGGACCATTATAAAGTCCTGCCAGAGACTAAGCAAACAACTGGGGCTAATGGAGTCTCTGAAAACCAGGAGGGAACGTGGCCAGGGGGGAGCAGGATGATGCCAACAGGACTCCAGGCCAATAATTTCTGTTCCAAACCCCTAACTCCTCCATCTAGAGGCTGTGTGCAAGAAACCTGCTCTCTCCATCCCCATGAGAGGCTGTGTGAGCTCAGTGCTTGGAAACAGCAGCTGGAGAAAGTGAGACTGCAGGTGGAGCAAATGCAGGTGGGCAGCTCTGTCTGTGTGTGTGTGAGTGGAGGGGTTTGAAATCCTTTCTGTCCCTTTAGTTGGGAATTCTCATCCCAGAGAAGTGTGATTGGGTCAAAGGAGGGGATTTTGCTCCTCTACCGGGCTCTGGTGAGACCCCAACTGGAGTTACTGTGTCCTGTTCTAGGAAATCAAGATAGGAAGGACATTGAGCTGTTGGAGCAGGTTCAGAGAAGGCTACAAAGATGATGAGAGGGCTGGTCCTTTCCGAGGACAGGCTAAAGGAGTTGGGGTTGCTCAACTTAGAGAAGAAAAGGTTCAGTGGGGACATCAGGGTGGCTTCTCAATACCTGAAGGGGGCTACACAAAGGCTGGGGTAGGAATTAGTAGGATATGTGATGGCAGGACTAGGAGTCCTGGAAGAGGGGGGATTTAGGGTGAATATAAGANTGAGCAACCTGGTGTGGTGGGAGGTGTCCCTGAGGTTGGAACTAGATGATCTTGAAGGTCCCTTCCAACCCAAACCATTCTATGACTCTCTGAAAGCTTCTAGTGGCCTTCCAAGGGCTAGAAAATGGAGGAAGACTCTTGAATGGTGTCTGTAGCCACAGGATATGGGGCAGTGATTTGAAACTAAATCAGGGTAGGATGAGATGAGACATGAAGAGGTTGGGTAGGACTTTTTAATAGGGTCCAGGATGGCAGGACTAGGAGTAATGGATGCAAATTAGAAGAGGAGAGATTTAGGCTGGAGAGAAGAAAGACATTATTTGCTGTGAGGGTGGTGAGACACTGGAAGAGGTTGCCAGAGAGGTTGTGGATGCCCCCTCAATCCCTGGAGGTGTTTAAGGCCAGGCTGGATGAGGCACTGAGCAACCTGGTGTGGTGGGAGGTGTCCCTGCCCATGGAGGGGGGTTGGAACTAGATGATCTTTAAGTTCCCTTCCAACCCACACCATTCTAGGATTCTAAATCCTGCACTGTGTTGGTGTGTGGGATTCTATAATTTACAAAACTGGAGGGGAAAAGGCCTTGTGCTTCTCCATCTTACACTGAAAGTCTATTAATAATCTTTGTTTTTACATCATGTGATGGCAGGGGGATTGTTTGATGTTTTGCTCTGCATCTCTACGTGCCTGTTCTGATCAAGAGGTGAAATATTCTGTGTCCTAGAAACTGTAAAGAAAGATCTTAAGAAGATCTCAACAGTTTCTAGAATAATTTTATGTATCTAGAGTCAGAGTCATAGAATTAGAGTTAGAATTTTTAGGACCTCAATGAAAAAATATGCATCAAACTAACTGAGTTTATCAGATGGAAACAGTTTCACCTCCCACCAGCTGCAGACAAATTGTTTCCAGGCTTCTAAAATTATTTGTTAATCTCTATTTGTGCTTGGGCAAAGTGACTTCTTGTTCCTGGATGTTGACAGGGACTGAAATAGCCACGTCCTGGCACTCACATGAGCACATGGGGAGGGCAAAATAGCTCAAGCATTGCTGGGGAACACAAACCTCACTCTCTCCTGGTTTTATTTCCTCTTCCAGTTGCAAAATGGAGGTGCCTGTCACCATCCCTCCCTCTATTCTCCTCCTCTGCCTACACCTGATCCAGCTCAGTGGATCAATATCCTCAACTCCAATGAAAACCTGCTCAAAGAGAAGGAGCTCCTCATTGACAGGTGAGATTTTGGTACCAACATGTGGCTTTAGGACCCTCCTTTTTGAAAGGGAGGGCTTGAAAACATGAAGGAAAGCTCATCTCTCTCAGGTGAAAATCTTTTTTACAGAAAAACAAACCCCAAATTGGTTTATTTTAACTTTTTGGGATCATCATCACAATTTCAAGAAGATGAGAGACAGAAAAACAAACCCAAAACGGGTTTATTTTAACCCTTCAGGATCATCAGATTCCAAGAAGATGAGGCAGAAAAACAAAACCAAAATTGATTTATTTTAACCCTTCAGGATCATCATCACGGTTTGAAGAAGATGAGAGACAGAAAAACAAACCCAAAATTGGTTTATTTTAATTCTTTGGGATCATCATCCCAATTGCAGGAAGGTGACAGAAAAACAAACCCAAAATTGGTTTATTTTAACTTTTTGGGATCATCACCACAATTTCAAGAACATGAGAGACAGAAAAACAAAACCAAAATGGGTTTATTTTAACCCTTCAGGTTCATCAGTTTCCAAGAAGATGAAAGGCAGGAAAAAACAAAATTGGTTTATTTTAACTCTTCAGTATCATCATCACGATTTGAAGAAGATGAGAGACAGAAAAACAAACTCAAAATGGGTTTATTTTAACTCTTCAGGATTATCATCCCAGTTCCACAGAGATGAGAGGCAAAGGGAAAAATAAATATATTTTAGATTATTTCTCTTCAGACCACTTCTGGTTTGTCTTTCTGCTCTGCATGAGAATTTTAGTGGCATTGTTCATGCAGGTGGGTTGGAACTAGATAATTTTTAAGGTTCCTTCCAACCCAAATTCTTTTATGTTGTGTTGATCTACACTTTGCAAATTTGTTTTTTGGGTTTTTTTTTTTCTTTCCAGGCAAAGACAGCACATCTCCCAGTTGGAGCAGAAGGTCCGAGAGAGTGAGCTGCAGGTTCACAGTGCCCTCCTTGGATGTCCTCCAGCACCTTATGGAGATGTTTACATGCTGAGAATGCAGGTAACTGGGTGCTACCGGCTGCCAGGAAGAAATATATATTTAATCCACTTGTCATAAATCATAAATCATCAAATGATTTGGGTTGGAAGGGAACTTAAAGATCATCTAGTTCCAACCCCCCTCCATGGGCAGGGACACCTCCCACCACACCAGGTTGCTCAATGCCTCATCCAGCCTAGCCTTAAACACCTCCAGGGATTGAGGGGGCATCCACAGCCTCTCTGGGCAACCTCTTCCAGTGTCTCACCACCCTCACAGCAAAGAATTTCTTTCTTCTCTCCAGCCTAAATCTCTCCTCTTCCAATCTGCATCCATTACTCCTAGTCCTGCCATCCTGGACCCTATTGAAAAGTCTTATCCAGCCTCTTCATGTCTCATCTCACCCTGTTCTGCTTTAGTTTCAAATCACTGCCCCATATCCTGTGGCTACAGACCCCATCCAAGAGTCTTCCTCCATTTTCTAGCCCTTGGAAGGCCACTAGAAGCTTTCAGAGAGTCATAGAATGGTTTGGGTTGGAAGGGACCTTCAAGATCATCTAGTTCCAACCTCAGGGACACCTCCCACTACACCAGGTTGCTCAGTGCCTCATCCAGCCTGGCCTTAAACACCTCCAGGAATTGAGGGGGCATCCACAACCTCTCTGGGCAGTCATTAGGGTTTTGGTGTCAGTAGTGACTCAAAACATGAAGAAGAGGTGAGAGAGACACAAATAAAACCAAAGGGGTGATGATTTTCTACCAGGTAGAAAAGGAATTACACCCTAGAGGAGAATGGAGAGAACTGGGTGTGGGGACAACCCTTTGTGTGGTTCTCCTGGAGGTCTAGTGTTGAATTCCAGCCTCAAGATGTCTTTGTTCCAGTGAAATGCTCCATTCAGACAAGATTTCCCTTTTTTTGGGTATGTTTCTGAAGGCAAAATCTTACTTTCACCCTCACTGTGTTGCCTATGAGAGGGATGAGGAGAGCTTGAAGCACTCTCAGGTCTCTTGCTCCCTTTTTGGAAGGTTTATGGTTGATGAGACCTGAAAAACAAGGGGAAAAAATCTAAATGTCCCCCTTGGGATTCAGGTTAAATGGTAACAGAGGCTCTCTAGGTGGCCAAAAAGGAGCAAACTGAGTCATCTCTGAACTCAATGGGGCTGTAAATATTTAGCTCTGGGCTAGATGATCTCTTGAGATCCCTTCCAATCCCTGATTCTGTGTGATTCTGTGATTTTTCCCTCAGTTTGAAAGTTGTGCAGGGTAATATTGTCCTTTTTTTGAAGTCCCAATTAGCTGTCATCCCCAAGATCTTATTTCTTGAGAGTTTCCAAGCCTTGAGGTGATGTGGTTGCTTTTTAAACTCTGATGAAAATGCCTGACACCAATCCCAGTGCTATTTGAGATGCTGTGGGGTTACCAGATGGATGTTTGGAACTGGAGAGGGCTGAGGTTCATCTCTGGGACAGCACAATCAGTTTGGAGCTCACCAAATTCACCTCTTTTTCTCTTGGCAGGAGCTGCAGAGGGAGAACACATTCCTTCGAGCACAGTACACAGAGAAAACAGAGTCCCTCAGTAAGGAAAAGATTGAGCTGGAGAGAAAACTGGCTGCTGCAGAGGTGGATGCCAAGCTCATCAGGGAATCACTGAAGGAAACTGTGCAGAAACATGCTGAGGAGTTGAAGAAACAGGAGGAAAGGGTATGATCCCCTTGCTCTAGGGATGGGAAGATGATTTTTTTTTATTCAGAAGCATTACCTAGAGGAGTCAGTGTGTTATTTTGGGGATTTTCTGATATAAAATGCTCTGATTTAGAAGCAAAAGCCCTTTTTCCTGCAATCTTTCTGAATCAGTGTGTTATCTTGGGGATTTTCTGATATAAAATACCCTGATTTAGAAGCAAAAGCCCTTTTTCCTGCAATCTTT
>VZTY01012196.1:216862-230364 GCA_013400935.1 Turnix velox | reverse complement strand
AGCTGTGATGGCTCCTGACTACTGGTGATATCTAAAAACCTAGTTGCAGAGGAAAGCACAGTTCAGTGGCTTACTGCTTTGTTTCTCAGGGCTGTTTTAATTCAAGAAATGGTTTTTACTCACAGGATGCCTTCCATCCTTCCTTTCACCTCTGAGACAACATTCCCCTTCCAAAAAACCAAGCTATTTTTTCTGGAACTTTCAACAAAAATAAGTGGGTTTGCCAGTTAATTAAAAAAAATACAGTCAGAAGAAAGAAAAATTGTGGCCTATTGAAGACCATGGGGAATTGCTGCATAATTTGATGTAAAGCAGCTGCTGTGTCTCTCGTTCCAATTACTGCTTCTTTTTGACAAATCAAGGATAACCAATGTAAAACTAAACCCCTTGGGAAGCAGAATAAATCACAGTCATCAGGCTGCAGAGTGCTTCATTAAGTAAGTTAAGCTATTAGCTTTCCATGGGGAAAAAAAACCCAATCTTTCAAAGGAAGCAGCCCTCAGGGGAGAAGGCAACGTCAGCCTAATGAATTCAGTGGCTGACATAATAGAGGTAACTATAGGCTTTGGTTACAAGATCTTCCTCCTCACCAGGGTGCATGCTCCTCGTAGCTAAGTCAGATCTAGCCTCCTGAAGGGCACAGGACTCTAGTCAGGGCCACCTGTTGATTCATAAGAGGACTGGACTGGACTGATGTGAGAGTTCAAGAAGGGATGTAAAGCCCAAGAGCCAGTGGATGGTTTAAAGTGTTGAAGGAAAGGAGGGAAGACAGTATGAGATCCCACAGAGTGAGGAATGAGGACTGTGGGCTACCCTTCCAGTAGGCTGAGGATGGGAAGGAAAAAGGACACAAGAAAAAAAAAAACAGAAAAGGAGGGGAGGAAAGACCTTTCCACACACCTTTTCCTAGCTTTATTCAGGGAAGCTCTTTGTTCTTGGCCAGGAGGTGTTCTTTGGTCATGCAGCTAAAGTGAGAATGGATGAGAAAAATGAAAACCCTAGGATACATTCGCAGGGACATGCTTCATGCTCAAGGAACAAGGAACATGACAGCAGAGATGTGTTGAGGCAGGGAAGGTGCCAATTAGAACAAGAGGACTAGACATGTTGCTGGCATGAGTGGCAAATATTTAGCAGCCCAAGCTAAATATGGTGGGACAGGTAGGAGAGGTAAGCTCCTCTCACTAGATATGTTTATTTGCATTGTTTCAGTTAATTTCTGAGCCTAAATCTATCACAGAAAGAGAAAAGGGGAGGAGTGTATTGATACCTCCATTCCCACCCTAGATGTAGGCATAATGGGTATATTTTCTTGATCATTTTCTTGGTCATCTTGATGCTCACAGGATTTTATGTTCTGGTACCTACAGAGGCCAAAATAACTCTGTCAGCTACAATCAAGTATTGCAAGCTCCTGTGGTACTATGACCTCCTAGAGCTGATTCCAAGGATCTGAATCCCTCTACGTACTTCACATATATCGAACAGTCATCAGAAGGAAGCTTTCAGTAAATGCTAGTTCAATGCAGCTATGTATCACTAATTTATCCTCTCCCAAGTCTGTTGGTTTTCCAGATCTTTCTATGAATATTTCTCTTTCTTTCCATCTCTTGCCTTGAATATAAACAGATGGAAGGTTTAGAAAACAATTAAAAGGAAATGTTGCGTAGTTTTTAGCTATTGGTAAATACCCAGATAAAGTGACCTCAATAGATTAAAATATTAAGCTCTTAAGAAGCTTACCTAGCCTCATCTCCTACTCTTTAACCTTAATTTTTTTTCAGAATAAGCACTGATTTGATTTTTTTTCCTAGAGTGGTTTGCTTCCTGAGTCCGTGACGTGCAGATTTGCACAGTGTGCACTCCTGATTGATGGGCAGCAGCTCTGAGGAAATGAGCCTTCACCTGCCACTTTAAGGTCTGGAAGAGGAGCTGTCAAACAGGGAAGGAGAGGCTTTAAAGAAACAAAACAAACAAACCAAAACAAAACAAAACCCCCCACAAATGGTAATACAGGTAATATGAAATTCTGAAAGCAAAGCAGACGGGAGAAAAAACTCAGTGCTTGTGGTCGTCTGATAACAAAACAATCACTTAGAGTAATGAGTGAGAATGTAGCTCTGAACTTTGATTTATTTTGGCTTTTTTGGCTGCACAGTGGGAGAACAAAATAATTTCTGGTGCAGTAACAGACTTCGGAAACAGCAGCTTGAAATATTGGAGCAAAATTTGTGTGGACTCATTCAAAGCCCAAGGGTTTTAAAAAGAGTACATCAAGGGCAGGAATTTTAACCTAAATATCCCCAAATAGTCGATCAGTATACACAAGCACTGCTAACCACTAGGACAAGCTTATAAATTGAGTGGAACAGTCCTACTGCTGAAAACTACTCATAGGAAAAAGTGCCGATAGCCCAGGAGGTTTGGTAGTCCTTTGGAGTTCAGCAGAAAGAAGGGACTGTGTGATTTTTCAAGAGGTAAGAAAGTTTCTTTCAGTCCTGTAACATGAACTCGAGCTCTATTTGAGTTTCCCTGGAAGATAAGGAAATCCTTTGTACACTTCAAAACCAACAGCTATTTGCCTCAAAGAAGAAGATGTAAAGGTTGCAGTGTGTGAGGCAGATGCAAAAGCTTCAGTGAAAGCTTTTCAGAAAGCAAATATAATGAACTTTGACATCCTTCTGTGCAGGCCTATGTAAAAGCTTTCATCTGTATCAACAGATGTACCCTGCTTCCCACAGAAAAATTAAAAAGAAAAATTCCCATTGATAAGTAGCCTGTTTGGTGTTTCAGTGTGTCTTGCAACAATTTTCACACCACAAAACTGAAAATCCCAGTTGGACAACTCCACTTTGCTCACAACACTCAAATAAATCATGCTTGAAGAAAAGTTTCTAGTTTTCCAGTTACTCACCTGTAGGTAACTTGATGGGACTAGTTTTCTGTTTACATAGTTTCCCTTGACTGACTGAAGCTACTGAAGCTGGTAAAAATTACAACTGAACTAATAAATAGCAAATCCTGCATCTCTTGTTTGATTGTCAGTGATGCCAGCTTGCTATAACTTTTTAACTCACTCATGGTCATCACAGATGCCCCAAAACTAAAGACATACAGAGAGTCTGTTGTGGCAGAGCCTTTAAAAATCTGTGTTTGAAATGTAATATAATCCTCCACAAAATTATGTGACACTAAAGCAGCTATACCTGCATCAGACAACAAAATCTATGAGAAAATCGTAAATAATTTAGACTTTAGTTCTGGACAGGATGAAATGCCTCCTATGAACAAATAACTCAATATTTGGTTTTCTGTGGGTTCTCAGACCAAACTGTAGCCAATGATGGGAAACAAAACTTTATGGCAACTTTCCTAAAACAGTTTTATGTGGGGGGTAAGGAAAACTTCCCATAAGTGAATCAGTACCGCATTTTGAAAGCAGATGGAGTCAGATGGCAATCCATCTGCTAGGAGTCTGTCTAAATGTCTAAGTGTATGTGTACTTTGAAGAGCTGGGCCCTAAGTGATCTGATTAGTCTAAATCCTGTTAAAAAAAAGACTCAGCCAGTTTATTTCCCTGAGCTTTCACAAAGGGATTCACATTGTTCCATACAGTATTTCTGATGTCCATAAAGCTGAGAGGAAACATATACAGAACTGCATCATTTAAAAATACAGAATTTACTACAGCTTCACCTTATGGATTACATAAGACATTATTTTGTGAGTTGAACTCAGCTTTTAGAACATGTAGAAATGATAGATGTTGTTGTTAAAGGCTTGGCAGCAGCCTCTACTATGGTGAGGCTTCTTCATGTGTACTCTGGCTTTAGCCTTCAAATGAGCCACAAAGTTGCCTTCCCAGGACATAAGGATGGCTGGAAAAAAATACAAGTGAGAGCAGTTATTGCAGCAGAGACGAAGACCTATCTTTCTGTAAAGGCCTGTCTATGCCAATAAGAATAATGTTCTAAACTGTGAATTTATACTCATTATTGTTTTGTTTATGCAAATATCACTTGCTTATATTACACCAGGAGCAGCTTCATTATGCTTCTCTGTGGGACTACTTTACAAAGTTAATCATGTGTACAAGTCTTCACAGACCCACCCAGAGGAATTCACTCCACTGGAGATGGCCATTGTACTGTGTTTTGAGGACTTAAGAGGGACATAAATGATATGTAAGTTTTTACATAGGTACTTCAAATGGCACTAACAATGCTATTGGAATGTGTATTTATAGAAGTGCTTTGCATTCAGTGGTGAGTTAAAAACAAAGAGGAATGTGTGTTTCAACCGGCATCTTAAAAGGATATTTTCAAACTTAACTACCGTTTCCCCTGAGGCCCTTCCCACGATAACTGCAAGACTGAGACATGGAAGGTAAATTAGCAAATGTAAAGGACTTTGAAGATTAAAAGATTCTTTTTTTCCCCCTCCCTCTCTTTTATATTTTTTTTTGCTAAACAAGGTGATGGTTATGAAGGTTAGGTTTCTGACAGCTTCTTTGTTTTCCACACTGCACTGAAGTTGTTTGCTTTATGTCCAGCTTACGAGTTCCTCTTCGTCAGTATATCTTCTGCTGCCTCTTGTTATTCTTCCGTCTCTCCTGGTGAGGGTGCCAGCTAATGCAGGAGGAAGTAATTCTATGATTTTGCATCAAAAAGACCACTCCTGTATCAACCATGACTTTTACAAAGAGATGCTGCTCTCCTGGTCGAAGAGGTTTTCTCAGCAGGAAGAACAGGGCAGAGACATGGATACGCTCTCTTGCAGGATGCACTTTCCTATTTTGCAGGCCTCTAGTTAGGGTACAAAGCTCAACCTTGTGAAATTGCATTGTCCCTTTGTTAAAGGAGCTGAAGTTTCAAACCTGTCTTCAAAACTTGACTTCTATAGGTACTTCCTTCATACGATCTCTTTCTACAACCTATTCTCCTTACTCCAGACAGGACCTACCCTTCATCCTGCAGCACTACCCAATCCTTGCCTCATCCTCCTCCATCAAAGAAAACAAGTACAAAGAGCAAATCCACCTAATTCTCTTCAAAACATCTCCAGATGTAGATCTCCATGTAGAAATGATAGATGTTGTTGTTAAAGGCTTGGCAGCAGCCTCTACTATGGTGAGGCTTCTTCATGTGCACCCATTTATTTGTTCGGCCACTCTACAGTGACCAAATTTTGATGCAGATGTGTTTCAAAAAAAAATGACAGTTTTCCCAAGCCAGTTAGCAGGTCTCTGACCGACCTTTCTTTAGCTCATACCTCTTGCAAGTTTTTATCCTGTCTTCAAGAGAGATGTTACTCTTCCATCCTGATAACCCTTGTGAAGCCTTGCCACCTATTTATTCCCTCCCCTTAGGATATCTGACATCTGACATCAACCCCTTTTTCTCAGTTCCCTACCTGTGTGTAACATGCTTTCCTGTGTGACTAAATTTGTGCCTCATGCAATGCAGCAGCCAGGGCCACCATGGACATCTCTCTAGGATTACTTTGGGTAGTCTGAATACACCACATCCATCCTCCTGTCTCCTTCCACAGCTTCCCCCTTCAAAACAACCTGATGAAAATCCTCTGGGCTGGCACAACTACTAGCATTTCAGTGGGCTCCTCACTACACAATAATTTCGAGCTTTCCAGTGAGTGTTGTTCCCGGAGGGAGAAGTGACCTATTGGCCTGAACCAGCTTCTATTGAAAAACAGCATTAGAAAAGCCAATGCAATTTGTATTCTGACACAGATGCTTACAAAGATGAATTTGATACCTGTGGTACTGTAAGTACCTAATCACACTGAGTTTAATCACTTCTAGATCACTGTTTCTTCAGGAACTGCCTGGTATTCACCTGTCTTTTTATGGTGGATTTAGCCTCGCTATCAAGTAACTAATTAGGTGTATCTTGCTTCTGCCTACACCATGGTAGGAAAACACCTTGTTGGTATACAAAACTTACTGGTCAGATGTATCAAAATTGTTTTTCTTTGATAGGACCCTGAGGAGAAAACATTCTGCCTTTCAGAAGGAAGACTTCTGTGGGTGCTCTTGAAGTGTTGTATGGTATTCAATGGACATGTGCTTCGGAGGCCTGCCTGTTGCCCTCTGTGAGCAGAAGAGAAAGCACCCAAAGATCTCAATCTTTGACACACAGACATATAGCTACTTTTGCCCACCTACACAACTGATTTCTGATGGAAGTTAGGTTTGTTGGCTTAGCACCCAAAACTTGAGAACAAATCAGAGCCTCACCTGATATTCCAGTATCATTTTTCCCAGCAAAACACAGAATACTTGGATTTTTTTTAGGCAGGTCTCCATTGGATTCTGAACCAATTAAACACATACTAGAAATAATATTATATTTGCAAGTTCCAGTAAAGGTATTATTTGCATTAGGCAAGACAGTGGCTTTTCTAAAACTGCCATTCATTAAAAATAGCCTTTATTTCTACATTGTGATAAACCCATGCTGGAACCTCATTCTATGAAACAGGAAGGTTAGACAAAAACTGCACCCCACCAACAGTTTTATGATCACAAAGGAAAAATTAACATAAATCTCTTTGTCCTGGCACAGCTGATTTGCATTATTTTCAGACTTTTTGCAGCACCATCTGCGCAATCCTGCTTTTCTTGCAAGACACGAAGAAACCAAATAATTGGGCATTACGGAAATAAAAGTGCTTCACACTAACTTTCACAAAAGCTACTGTGGGCAGGCGGATATCACATGTTATGGTCTTGTCAATTGTATGCTTGCCACCAAGGGGGTACAGTCTATCCCTCAGATGCACGTTGCCATATGGAGCTTCACCTCTACAGTATATGCAATTGCACTGCAAGACTACTGAAACTAAACAACCAAAGAGAAGGGAACTTTTTCCATTGGGTCAGCACAGCAGCCCTTTCCAGCAACAATACTTAGGTTGGATTAAATGCACCATGACCCTGTACTCCAAATGGACTGGAAAATAAATTGCCTATGCAAGCTGTTTTTCTCTGCTCTGTTTCCCGAGAACTGTGTTGCAGACACAGTTTCTTTCTCTTCCAAGAGAGGGCACCATTACCTTTCCTTCTGTTGCAATCAGGACAAGGGCAATTGCAGTAGTTTCCTCGGCTGGACTTCAGGTGCCCGAGCCAGAAATACAGACACCAGAAGCCACGGAGACTTTGCGAGCTTTGCTTCCCTTTGGAAAACTCTAAGAGCTCCATATCCATTCCAAAATTGCCCCATGACAAGTCTGCCTGCAGGGGAGAGAGTTGTGCTTGGAGGACCTCCCCACATGCTGTACCAGAGCTGCATCCTAGATAAACCTCTACCTGGCCCAGCATGGTTTGGTCTCCACATGCAGTAGTGGAGGTCACGGCTTGCTGTATTTCTTATCCATGAGCATTGAACTCAAACACAGGTCCTCTGCTTTTTATGATTTAACAATCTCCAAGAGCACAATGGTAATCTATGCAGACAGCTGTGACCCTTATTAGCTGCTGTACTTTGTCTTGTCAAATGAGTGGCAATACAAATACTGCTAAACCAAAGCTATTTGTATGACAAGAATAACCAACTCTGGTATCATCATCACTTCTTTCCAAGAATGACAGTGTACAGTGAAGTCTGGAGCAGTCAATAAATAAACCCCTGGGAAAAAAAAAAGTGCAAAGCAGTCCACCTGACATCAGATAGAGGTGACAAACACTCACTGCACCTCTTCTGAGTTACTTCAGTTTCACAGGGCTGTAACACTGAAGGCAGCAGTCTCTGGGGTTGAGATAAGCATTCAATAGCATTCCTTCCACTGTCCTTAGAAAGAGTTTAAAGTGAAAGGCTTTCTGCAATAAGAGTTCTAGTGCTGAACTTCACAGTGCTTATTAGAGAGATTTCAATTCCTACCAACTATCTAAAGCACCACATGCTCTGTAATTCCCATTCCTCTCTCAATGAAACAGCACCAGTGATTCACATGGTGGGGCTGGAGGTTGACTACATCAATTATACTTCCCAGGTTGGCTCCAAGCATGCCACCTCATCCTGTAGGGAGGGATATGAGGCAGAAGATCAGCCACCTTGCTGAGTACTTTGTAGCAGGACATATCCCTTGGTACCTCCTGTGTCAGTGACACCCCCTACTGGGGTGTGCCACAGGTCTGACTCATGTGGGAGCTAAGCCTGTAGCTTCCAGTATTGCCTTTTCTCCAATTCCCAGAACCTGCCATTGGGGATTGCATAGTGCCTCTTTCTTGCCAAATACTTCTGTAGAAGCAATGGGTAGCCTTAGGAGAGGAATAAGCAAGGCTATCCGAGGCCAATTCCTGCTGAATTTAGGTTGCCCAAAAAGCCAGCAGTGGATCTTTTCCATGTTCAGTATTCTGCTAAACATGTAGGTCCTGGGAGCCATAGTAGGAGGCTTGACTGTTGCTGTGGGCTTCCTCAAAGCATGTTGGTTCTTTCATTAGAAATTCCTCAGGTGACCTGATGAAATTATCACAGGTTCAGATTAGTTCCCTTGAGGGTGGTTTTGTTGCTTTCCTGGATAGAGCTCAGGAGCTCCAAAGGGTGAGGCTTACTTAATGTGGCTGCATTAAGAGCATTTGGAAGAGCTTGTATTCCTCCCTTATCTTTAAATATCAATTTTGCCTTATCTTAGCCTGCCATATCCTGTGCAGGAAGACGTGGGAGGCAGGGGGAGAGTGTGTTTAAACGGCAGCTGTAATTCTTTGGCTACGTTCTTCTTTTGCATCCTTTGTCACTTTCTGTGCTTGAAGATGGCAGCACTGAGCTGAGTGGAATTTCTGAATGCTTGCCCTTCTCAAATACCTGCCCTTTTCTGTACTTACACCATTCTTTACTTCAAATTTGTCTCTTTTAGTGCTTTGACAGTGAGATTCACCCCTATCAGTACCCTTGCCTCTCTGGGGTGAGTACTGAGGCATTGCTGTCTCTGTTAAACTGTCTGTGAAATACGGAGCAGCTTCCTGTCTGACACAGACTTGAATCTGTTTTATTCTGATCTTCAAATCTGTGCACTTCACGAAGTATACAGATGTATATCTTTTAGTTTCCTTCTCAATACTGATACAATTATTCCCAAGCCAGATAATCACCAGAGGGGGGCAGAAATCACACACCAAAAGAGCAAAGATTTATTTAATTACTTTTATTAAAATAAAAATATCATGCATTAATATGCATTAGACATTTCTGAGAACCAGTAATATGAAAAGTAAGACTACGTTGTTTCTGCTTAAAATAAGTTGAGGTGGTAAAACATGCAGCCTACATATTAGAAGGGTCTGGATGGAAAGATAAAAATGAGAAAGGTGCTGTAGTGGCTTTTTTTCCTGTGTACAATATCCATCTATGAAGATAAAAATTATTTCATTTACTAATTGTGATACTGTGAACTTATCCAGGCTGAATGTTTACTGACAGTTCCAGCTCCTCTCTTTACTGTCTTGTCAACCTGGTGTACTCTGCTTTGTTTGTTGAGGACCCTGAAATTCCTTTAATCTGCTACATGTTCCACCAATTGGATAACTAAAAACAAATATTCAAGAGGACATCAGGGCTTCATTTGACTGGCATTACTAACACAATTCCTCTTCTGCCTAGTGCAGTACAGCAATTTAAGTCACTAGTGTGTCTCTGGATGGAACTTTACTTTTGAGGGATTCCTGTGTTGCTGTCATACAACTCATGCCTATGGCAAGCAGTATGGCTTCATCTGCCAAATGACTCACAGATGAGCTTTTGAGATTTTGCCTTGATTGTGCTTCTGCTTTTGCTCTAAAAGTTATGTGAGAACTTGCCATGCATTTCAGAAGAGCAGTTTATATTAGTGCCCTGAGAAAGCAGCACCTGGGCTTTCATATAGCATTTCCATTGGTCACAAGTGTTAGCTGTATTATTGCTCATGTTATCAAACTCCAGCACTGTACATGCGGAGAGTTTTGGAGAGAGGGACAGGTCCTGTTATTAGCTTCACCAAGCTCTGGATAAATCCCTGAAGTGACAATTTTTATCCCAAAAAATCTAAGTCCATCACTAAAGAAGTTATCACAAGTTCTTCTCAGGCTACAAACTGTACAAGCTAGCCACTGATTTTTCTTCCCCCCAAATACAATGGTATATTACAATAAAAGTTCCCCCCAAATTAAAAACAATTAAAAAGACTAATATACACCTCATTTTTATCGCTCAATATACAAACAATCTTTGATCAACAGTATAAACCATTAAACGATACAAAAGTAATTTCTTATTGTACAAATAGCACTTTCATAGTTGAGTAACTTTACAAAGCTGTGAGGGTACCGTCTGTATCTATGGATATATTGCTTGACAGATTATTAAAACCAAGACATTATACCTTATACTCATGTGATTGCATCAATACAAAGCAGTCTAAATTGAGCAATAGATCCATAGGATCTCTGATTATTGCGAGGGATTTTCAAAAATCACTCAACATTAGCCTTGTTTCATACTCTCAGTGTAATCAAGTTAAAACATCCCATTGATTTCAAGAGAGGAACAGAGGATTAAGAAAGCAATCTAGGAATGTGAGCCAAGCCTCCTACCATTGCAGACAACTACTTCACTTGCTCCCTTTCATAAAGTATGCAGACAATATTGATGACAGTTGCAAATGCACACTCTTCAGCTAACTTGTGAGATATAAGCAGAAAGGTCAGGATAAATTCCAGCATGGCTGGAAATGATGTATCACATCAACTACACAGGAATGAAACCTCCAACCAGTCCAGTTTTCAGTTGCAGCTTTCTGGTTTTCACCTTATTAACCAGACAAATCCATTACTTCAAGGAAAGAGGCACAGAGAGAACACTAAGCCCATGCTCTTGAGCATCCAGACAGCTCCATCTGCAGCACACAAAAGGACCAGAGAAAAACTCGTTCAACACCAGCCCTGAATCTTGTCTGAAGGCATTTTGCCTGCTGACTTCAGCAGTGCAAGATGTGCCTTATCTTTTGCCAGTTAAGTCTCTGGTTACCAATGTTTTCCTTGAGAAACCCTTTGTTCAGATGCTACTGAGGGTTTACATGACTGCTGTGTTGCAGCCTACTGTTGCTGCACTCCTCTCCCATGTATAAGGAGGTGGGACCAACCCAAAGTTCTCACACAACCGTGGCAATAAAGATGATCTGACAAAACACAAGATGGTGCAACAAAGGCAGGATGTGTGGCAGAGAGTAAAGCCTATCATGGAAGTGCTATGATTTCAATGCCCCCGCATAATTGAAGTAATACATGACCAAACATTTTATCAGTTTAAAGACTTGCTGCCTGCCTACACACTTCCTCACAAAAAAAGCAATAATCACATCTCAACTTCACATCATTGTCTTTTTCCCCAGCCCTGAGCCAAAGCATCATGTTATTTTTTTTTTTTGACCATGTCCCTGTTTCGGTATTGCATTGAGCAGTAAATGCAGTAAAGGTTGTAGACTTGGCCCTGAAGTAATACCTGGTCCTGATACTTAGTTTGGTTTGGTTTTCTACAATCAGGTCTCACCCTCCTGTTAAGCCTTCTTGGCTCAGTGGAGGTCAGCCCCAGTGAAGGGTGCAGATCTGCAGCTTTTCCCTGTAATAAGAGGCTGTGGAAGTGGTGACCAATACCCTCATTTCTTTGAAGCAAGAAAATGAGACATTGCATCTTTGGTCCTAATGCAGCCCATTTTACAAGCTACTTGAAGGTGTCATGTTTTTCTTTTGTATAAACTTTTTTTCTGTTTGTTTTTTCTTTTTAAAAAAATATTATTTTTAAAAGGCTCTTTAAAGTTGTATGTGAGAAGAAAGAGACAACATTTACAAAAGGAAAGCCAGAAAATGGGATTCCAATATAAAAATTTTAACCAGTGGTTATAAAACACTACAAAGCTTTCTTGCTTAGTGTTATACACAGAGTTTGACATTTCACAAGTAAACAGTTTCCATCAGGAAGGAGGACACAGGTACATTCTCATACTTTGTCCTGATTCAGATGTTTTCTCACAGAGAAACACAGGGAAAAACAAAAGCCCGAGTACCATAACTGGTTATTTGCAGAGGCAGCAGTTGTACTAAAAGATGATGTTGAACCTTGAATCTGAAAAATGAGTGTTTGTCTGGAAATGCAAAGCTTCTCCTTGGCACCTTGGAGCAACCCTAGACAGACCAGGCACCTTTAGATGCATCTTAGACTGCTTGAGATCCCATAACATTACTGTAGCCCTAGCTGCATCTTTCAGGGAAGAGATTTTCCTCTGCAGTTTATTGGCCTTAGAGCAAGTTATCTTTGTGGAAGAATTTGCTTCAAGCTAATAGCAGGCTGAGGAGCTATGTCCCCATTCCTACCTGTACCCGCAAGAATACTCAATGGCCTTAGCGATGTCCCTAGGCAAATGTGGCAGCTGTCTCAGGTATGTACTGGCTGGCTGCACCCCCTCCCTCCAGTTACTCTCCCAGAATGAGCCCCTTCCCTTCAAATGAGTCACAGTACTAACCCTTTCCAATTCCAGGGCTTCACATCACCATCTGAGAATAAAGGTGGTGGACATCACCTTAAGGCATTCCAGAAACCACCAAAACTCACAGCACTGCTGGCTTCCAGTTGAAAACAAAAGCAAGCCCCCAGCCTCTTGGATGAATATACCTGACAAACACCAATTGCAACATGAAGGAAGTCTCCCAAGCTAACTCACTTTGCAGCAGAAGGAAATAACCCAAGGCCCAAATGAAGTCAAGTGTGCAGGCACTGAACACAGATCACTGGAAAACATCAAAGTAAGATGAAGACTCTAGACTTATATTTTCATATACTTAGCACTTATTAAATGTCTTAAATTGTTGCAAAAGCAGTTCCATATTAACTGCTACTTTGTGATTAAGAGACGCTAAGCTTTAACTTAGTAGCGATTTTATTTTACTTTCTATGTGAAATACAGAGGAATTTTTCTTTTCTCAATTGGTAAGACTCTGTTAGCCTTAGTGGCTGTGGCCTGTTACATCTCCCTATTCAGCTGCTCTTTAAAAACTGTAATTTTCTGCTCACATCTTCTGAGAGACAATGATAGAACTCTCAAGTTATTTTTGGATCCTGATTTCTGTAAATTCTCAAGATGAGACATATTTATTTTTTCTAATATTTGTAAAAAACCCAACTTTCGTGCTCAATGCAGCAGCCTAAACCCTTCGCAATATTGCATCAGCAATCAAATGCTGCCTGACATGTTTGCCTTCACGAGCATCTACAATTTGTACATGGCTCCTTGTTGTTACAGGAGTAAAGAGCTGCAGAGTGAAAAAGCAGATCATTTCAGCTGCCTATTGATTTTTTTTTTTTTAATATCTCAGTAGAAATAGTTTGGTGCATTGCCAATGTCTGTTACCCTACGGGCATCACCTTGTGTAGTCTGGACTCCAGCAACAGCCACACATGGTCCCAGACACTCCCACTGCTACTCTATCTGAGCCTGCAGGCACTGCCCAGCTCTTT
>VZTY01012196.1:191669-216678 GCA_013400935.1 Turnix velox | reverse complement strand
TTTTTTTTGCTATCTATTTTGAGCTCCCAGTTTACAAACCATGGCTTACAGGATGTTTATTTACCAGGACTACTTTCTGCTATAGCTAATCCCACAAGTATGGAAACTGAACGTTTGTTACCTGTATCCTCTTTATTGCTTTTCTCATAAAAAATTTTACATTCAAAAAGTGTTGCTCTTTCAAATTTACATTGCTTCCTTTTTAGATGAATCTTCCCATTTCTAGCCATGAGTTACTCCTGAATCCCTACTAAACTGTTATGGGCAAGCACAATAACCACCATAATGCTGGTGACACATTTTGCTACTTCTTAATGGCTTATTTTTGCTAACAGCTTAACACGGCAATAAATTGCTTTGTGCAACAGTGTTGGAAAGATTCAGCAGGAGAATGTGCACCATGTGATTTTTCTAGTGTTCTGCTTGGAGACAGAACAGATTTAGCAAATTGAAAATTATCTGTAATTTCTGTTGAGATCTTTTTCTGGTTTTATGTACATTCTTCCCACGGCGGTGGGTGGAGAAAGTCAATGCTGCCTGTGCATACATGTTGCACGCCTGTGAGAGCAACACAACAAATCTGCTCTCAGGAATGCAGAGAGAAATCTGCCACTAATTGGACGTGGGAACTGAATTTTGGTTTGGGGTTTAAAAACAAGCCAGTAATAATCAAAGTCAAACACTGCATCCTCCACACTGCCGTGCCTGGGACTTGCTTCTGGTGGCACAGATGTACCAAACAGGTCAATCTTTAGATTTTGAC
Source organism: Turnix velox (assembly GCA_013400935.1). Classification (NCBI taxonomy): domain Eukaryota; kingdom Metazoa; phylum Chordata; class Aves; order Charadriiformes; family Turnicidae; genus Turnix; species Turnix velox. The sequence goes on along the minus strand of VZTY01012196.1, from coordinate 215,915 downwards.
CCAACATATTGCTCTACCCTAGACTGCAGCATGACCGATGAGCTACTGCACACCCACAAGCTGCTGATGCATTTTACACCATCTTACTTCTAAAAGGAGTCACTTCATGTGTACCACTCTTCTTCATTCCTCAATAAATCTGCAAAAAAAAAAAATGTTCTGAGGATTTGCTGCTTGATCTCGGACTCCAGATGCAATAATTAAACTGAAGCACATACCAATATATTCAGAATACTATTTTGACTATTTTATTATTTCTTGCTACTTAACATAGACAGCATTTCTGTCTACTTAACATAAAGAGCATAACCTTTGCAACAGTACTATGACACTGAGCTAGCTAGTGACCTTTGTACCAAAATCACCAAATGTGCATTTCCTTTTTGATCTAGTGGTGTGATTAAAATATAATGGTCAAGCTGCTGGTGGGATGCATCTAAATTACTGACTGAACTCACACTTTAGGCATTTTAGTTCTCCTACATTCATAACAAATGTTAATTATGGAAGGATGTGATGCTCTGTATCACAGGGCCCTGGAAAGAATAGCTGCTTTTGGTACTGTGATTGATACATCCTGTGAAGGTAAAATCTCAGCCTGCCTATTGCACACTGATAACAGAAGATGACTCTGGGTATTTTAAAGGACCAGTAGGCAGCCATTGTTTCATAAGAGGAAATGTTCAAGGCCAGGTTGGATGGAGCTTGAGCAACCCTGAGAAGTGTCTCTGCCCATGGCAGGGGGCTTGGAATTAGATGATCATTATGGACCCTTCCCATCCAAAACATTTTGTGATTCTGTAAGTTTACACTATTTTCCACCCTTCCAGCTCATTCTTTCTTAATTCCTCTACCCCTCCTGCACTGCCAGGATATGTAACCCCAAATGGACAGGTAACCAGACCCAATATCTGCTCCATGGTGGGACAGCAATTGGCAGTATTCTAACCTGAAGTTGAGTAAAGGATGACACTGATGTATCCCTTTTCTTTGACAAATGTATACAGCAAATTTCTGTTCTGAGTTCCTTTAAGAAGGGAAATCAAACTGCTGGGCTAGAGCTACCTGTGTTTCTTGCCCTAGTCAAGTTTAATTTAGTATAGTTCTTCCAGTCTTGTAAATGCTCCAATTTGCATAGTTTGCATTTCCTTGACATTTAATTAAAGTATGTTAAACATTATTTGACACTTCATTTTTCAGTTACAGTAACATCTTTAACAGTTTTGTTGAAGAAAGGCTTTTTGACAATTTGACAGCTGCATAAGGGATCAGGAAAGAAGAGTCTCGTGTTTGACCATCAGAAAACAAACTAGTGAGCACTTTATAACTGTGTGCAGATGACTTTGAGGTGAGTTCCTCCTGTCAGTTTTTAGCAGTAGTGGTCAGTAGGTGATGGCTGTGCCATTTTGCTCCTTGTGCTAGTTTTCCCTAGAGTGATCCGCTCCTTACTGGCCTGGGAAGAATCTGCCACATTCTCCCCAGATACAGTTTTCCTCTTTGGTCCAAGAAGCAGTATATGGTGCCAATTTGTAAAAATCCAGTCGTTTGGAATAGGTGTTTCTCTTCCAGGAGTTTTGGAAAACTATTTAGCAACACTATTTTTCTTTCCCTGCCGGTGATCTGAGCACCACATAGCAGTCCAGCAATATAAGCATCTGAGCTTGTAAAAGATCCAAAAATTCTGTCAGGAACATTTATAAAAATACAGACTGTAGAAAGGAATTTGATTGTACATCATGTACAGTTCTCAAGTGCATCCCAGAGTGGCTTCTTACTGTGCTACCATTTGAAAATGAAAGGAATGCATCCATATTTCTTCTGTACAGGAATATCCCACTCCATCCCAACACACATCCAAGTGCAGACTATGGGTGCCTCTGTTTTTACATGGAAATGGGCAAGAAAATACCAAAACTACCATCAGATAGGCTTTGCAGTTTCAGCCCCCATGATGAAAAGGAAAGGTGTGCTTATTGATGCATTGCAGTCGCTGTTTGCTCTAAGCAAGAGTTTGTTCTTGCAGCAGCTGGCTTGTCTTGCTGCAAGGAGAAATTCTCCATGGTCATGCTGAGGCTTCAATGTATTCACTTTTTGGTGCTGATACCCTCAAGTACTCTGGGTTCTCTGCTGCAGGAACTTTCAAGAGACCATTTGGTTTTGTTTCCTTCGGTAAGAAGTCCTGCTGGTAGTCAGGATTGTCCAAATTCATTTGGTGGTTGCCTGCCTGGATCCAGTAAGGTGAGGTCTCAAAGACTGTCTTAGAGAGCGGAGACTGGTTCGTGTTGAGATACTCAGGGTTGTCCACAGCTGTGCTGTGTGAATTCTGGTAGCTGGAGTCTGTGAGGACCTTTGAGTTTGCTGTGAGTGAGAAGCTGTTGTAGACTGGATTCTGGACTGCTGAGGCAGATGTTTTCTTGGGCACCAACTGGTTTACATACTCTGAAAGAAACAGAAAACAAATACAAGAAAGAATGAATATGAAGACATATAACTAATGCAGCCTTTTGCAACACTCAAGGTGTAGTTTTAACCCAGCTGCCACTTCATGCACAGTATCCCACTGAACTTCTCAGAGTAGAAGAAAGCCAAAGGCAAGGGCTGCCACACCATGGCACCAAATACACTGCCCTGAAGTGCAGATTCAGGAATTGGATTTGCAAAGCAGCAGAAAGATGGCTTGGACCACAAGACAGCAAGATAGCTACTTCTGATTTTAGTGATGTATCACAAGACAGCAAGACAGCTACTTCTGATTTTAGTGACGTGGGTTTTTTTAAGGACAAAAAGCATAAACCAACACCAGCTCCCTTGGCGCTTGCTGGCTCACTCTCTGACCACATGAAATCCTGAGCTGCCTTCTGAGTATCAATATCTGAAAGCAGTGAAACTGCTAGAAAATTGTATATATTGTTGAAATGTTGAAGGGGTGAAACCTGTTTCTGAGAGGCTATTTGCCTGAGTGCAAGGGTTAGTAGAAAGTTTTAAACACAAAACCACACGTGCAAACTCCCCAGCTAGATGGAACACATGGCAAACAAGAGGAACCCAATGTGTGAAGGAACCCAAATGTGAGGCAGCCAGAAGCAGGTGGAAAAAGTCCACTCCCATTTACCATGCAAAAAAAAGGTAAGAAGCATTTGGATTGCTTCATTTCTACAGAAAAGGAAAGACAATGATAATATTCCCAACAAAACAATGTGAATTGATGTCTGTGGGATGGAAATATAGGAAAGGTACTTACCTGGGGCTGGCAGAAAGCCATCATCAATGCTGTCCTCCAAGAAAGCACCAGTCGGGTCTGAGCTATACCTCTGGACAAAGCTGTCTTCCCTCACAGGGTGCCCCTGCTATGTTGGAAGTAGAGAAAATAAATATTAAAGGGACTGTTTTATAGAAATTGGTCCACATAGGAGGAGTTGAAGCTTTTTTATAGATCATCCCACTTACCCCATTCCTGTCAATGCAGGTAGTTGCAGAGTTGTTGCTAGTAGCACTCTTAAAAAGAGAAAGAAAGAAAACAGATATTATGAGAAGCAGATCACTCTTAAAGTTGCTTATTGTGTTACCAGAGAGGAAAAGTTGCATACCAATGAACTCAAAAGAGGAGTACGGGATGTTGAAGGGCTGTTGAAAAAACCCTGGTGTGGCACGAGATACTCATCTGCATCCACTATATCTTCCATGTCCTCCTCCTCCATCAGGGTGCGATAAAACTTGGAGTCTGTAGGGCTGGGCAGGTGCATCCTATCATCTCCCTATGAGACAAGTTGGTGTGAGAGAGAACTCTCATACTCCCTTCAAGCCCTCATTATCCCCTTCTCCAAGAGACAAAGTAAGTTTAGTGCAAAGACAAAGATGGAATTGCTTGATCTGTGTGTTTAAGCAGATCTACTTAGAATATAGGCAATCTCTGTCTATGCTACAATAAAACATCTACATTATGAAGAGGACCAAAGTCTGTTCTCTTAGGACTGCAGCTGTTACTGGTCCTAGACTGGGACCAGTGCTAAGAAAACTGGTTTTGAAATCGTGATTGTGTTTGTTTCTAGCAGAATGTGTTAAGACTTGGAAAGGAATGATAAAACTGGTCTTAAATTATCCATATTATAAGCTTTCATATGTATTACTGATTATTTTTTAATTCCTATTAAATGCCCATCAGACTTCATCCTACAGTTGGGTTCAGTACCTGTATAACAAGGTAGCGTGGAGGGTCACGGGCCATTTTTGAGAACTCTGCTATCAGTTCACGAAACTTGGGACGACTATCTGCATCGATCATCCAGCCTGCAGGGGTATCAGGAAAAGCACTGAATAATTAAAGCTGTTTTGGTGATCAAGCACAGAGTTTAAAATGTAACAGCAAAAAGAGGAGTGCCGCACACAGAACAAAGAAAGGAGCTACCCATAAAGGACCAAGATAAAAAAGTTCATTCACCAGCCACTGGTGTGAGTTTCAGGATTAAAAGTGCACATCCTGACATTTTGGGGAAGAATGAAGAGGGCAATAAACCCCGAGGACAGAAAAGTATCAGGCTGATCCTGTCTCCTCTCCTGGTGGATCTCTGAATGTGCAGATGGACTCTACTCAAGTGACAATAAGGCACTGGTCCCGAGAATAGCAAATAGGTAGACAGCCTGAATTGGCATAATTTTCAAAACAAAAGCTCCTGAAGATGAGGATTCAAATTCATTTCAGAGGGCACTTGCAGATATACAGTGATTTGACTGTCCTCACTGCACTGCTTTGTGAAATCCTGGGAAGACTAAAGCAGAAGCTAAACTTGTATTTTTCTACCCTTTGTACCAGATGTCTCCTAAAACACAAAACATCCTCACTGGGGATCTTCTGAAAGATTAACTACATCCAAGCTGTATTTAATTAGTAAACGGACTTCAACAAAAACAAGTCCTACATCTTAATGTGGCTAAATGCTAGAAGAGATTTCAAATCTAGATACTGCTAGTTTAACATCTGCAATTACTTAGGCTAACCCACACTTTCTGTTATCATCTAGCAGATGAGCTGATGTGGAAACTCTTGTATTTAAAATTAAAAATACTAAAGGTTGAGCTCAGTGTATCTGGAGGAACTCATAAGAAATAGCCTATCCATAGTAATGCAGAAATTAAGAGATAATATGCCAACTAAAATCTGCATTAAATAAAATCTCATAATTGCTAGTGACTTTTTGCCATGCTGGAAATATGACCCCCTGCTAATACAAGAAATCCTTCTTGCTGTTAGACAGAATGAATATTTGGGAGTTTGCTGCTGTTGCAGAAGCAGCATCTACTATTTCTGAATTTATCTGACTTGCATATGTTTAACTGCTGATTCTTAAATTAAAAAAAAAATAGTTGTGCAATAAAATTAAACATTGCAGTTTATAATCTCCGCTTATGAAAGAGATTACCAAGAATCTTGAATTACTTTAGGCAAAAAGGCATGGCTTTGACATGGTCTGTGCTGTAGTTTCAACACTTGGGGAGATCAGAGCAATTAAAAACATACAAGAGCCCCGTGGTAGAAGGAAGGCTCAACATCCAGATCACCATATTCCTGCATTTAAATTCAGTGCAGCAGTATGAAAGGCAAAGGGCACACTCCACTGGTGGTGTTTTAAAAGCAACAGAAGCCTAATTAGGAGCCTGAAAGAATGCTTCCTTCCTACATCTGGACTGACCTTGAGAAAAGGCAATGGGCTGAGGTGTCACTAGCATTCAGCATCTCTAAGGATGAGTTTCTAGGGCACTGCTTTTGAGTGCAGGCAACTCTCAGGCTGGATCCAGTTCTTGCTTGCCCTCCTGAACACAGCACTGTTTTCACCCTATGTGGTTTCTGTCTCAACAAAGCAACATGCGAGCTTCTTTAGGATTCCCCAAAAATGCTGAACTATGTAGTGCTCATGGTAGCATGGCTTCTATTTAAGGAATAGGTACACTTAGCTCCAGTGAGAAGGTCTTAAATGCCACCTAGTGGGCTGCTTATCAGACCCTCACAGTACCAAGGAGGGATGCAGCATCATGGCCCAAAGATGCATGGAAAGCCAGGTAATAATCTGACATTTTAGCAGCTGATACAGATGGAAAAGGTGTTTGGGGTTCAGAAGTACTTTGACATACCCCAGAAATGGCCAAAAAGTAAGACCCTCATCTCCTGTGCTACTTTACTGCCACTGCCGTGTGCCAAAAAGGAGACACCCAAAAATATGTAAAGAATTGCATGAGGAACTCTGTAACCTGATATACACCTGCCATTATGGTGGTGCCTACTTTAGTAAAAGGTGCACAAAACTCATAGAATCATAGAATAGTTTGGGTTGGAAGGGACCTTAAAGATCATCAAGTTCCAACCCCCCTGCAAAGTAAAGCACATTGCTGAATTAAGGAGGAGACTGGAGAACTTAATTTTGTAGGCAAACAAAACCAGAGTATCAGGAAAGTGGGTGGTGTCCTGCATGACAGTATCAGTTTAAAATAATTCACAATAGCCAGCAGTGTGTATGGTGAAGAAAAAAATTAGCTGTCTAAATTAGTGACTAATGAAACCATATCTCATGTTGTTAGCTAAAGCTCAAAGTGTGTGAACTCTGGTGTCATCACTCTCTTCATCTAATGCTGTTTCTGTGTGATCACCAAGAACACAGCATAGGTAAACGTTACATAACAAAGGCAATTGTGCTACTTATTTGACTTAAGTGAGCATCCACACCCACAAATATAAACTCACATTTGACCATGATCATGTACACGTCAATGGTACAGATGGGGGGCTGGGGCAAACGCTCGCCCTTCTCCAAGACAGAGGAGATTTCACTGGCAGGGATCCCTTCATATGGCTTGGACCCAAATGTCATCAGCTCCCAAACTGTCACACCTGCAGGGTTGGAAGAGAAATCCATGAGAGAGGGCTTTCCTCTGGCACCTTGCCAGAGTCCCACCTGAGCAAACCATTTTCTGCCACTATTTTAAAGAAATAAATTAATGAAAGAAGCTGAAAATGTCCTGCTTTCCTTCAAGTTTTTATGGTTTAATTTATTTTTTTTTAAATCTCAAATACAATCTCATTGTTGAATATCCCACGAACTTTCCAGAAAGTCCTGACTCCAACCCAGCAAGTAGTTTTAAAAATGGAAGTTGTCCTTTTGTTTGAAAACAATCACTTTGGAAATGAGTGAGAGCAGCTCACTCATGAGAAAGACCAGCTGCCTCAATGTTGCTTGCTGACACACCATGTACTCTTGCAATGTAGCTGTTTTGATTGTCTGGTAGCTTAGGATACAAAACAAGATTTTGGATGCCAAGATACATTAATGTATTAAGAAGACCAGAAGTCATAATTTTTCTAAAAGAACACAGGATCGGGCCATCTGCATGAAATATTTTCCAGGAATATCAGAGCCTATAGAGTGGAAAATTTTGGAATTAAGTAGCTCTGAAATGCTTCCTTTCTGGTCCTCTCTCTTTGAAGCTGGCTTGTGAACTAAATAAAATACAAAATTAATTATCTAAGGAGTTTATTATTTTGCTTTTCCTTTTGTGCTGTCCTCTCAGCATCAAGACAGCACAAAGATTTTAGGCCACAGCAGAGTCAGACTGACCGACAGTGACCCGACAGTGTGGCTGATAGTTTTATGCACTCCCTCTAGTTATGTGGCTTCATAATCAGCCCAGTTATATTTCACATGGAGTTGCTGAAGAAAAGTGTCAGCAGAACTTTAGCAAATGGATCAGTCTCCTACCTGCAGCCCAGGGAGGGCTCATAATCTAAAAGCATATTCTGCAAAACATCTCCCACCTCACTAGCATACAATTTCCTGGGAATTTCACTTTGTTGAATAGGTGGTTTGGGCTCATTGTTTATGCTTAATCTCTCAGTCTTCTCATAATAGGACAGAAAAAGGGCAATGTAAAGTAATGAGCAAATTCTGCAGTTTTCCAATCCATCTGCAATAATTATAATGGATTTTAGACTCACCGTAACTCCAGACATCACTTTGATGAGTGTAAATCCGGTGTAAAATTGACTCCAAGGCCATCCATTTAATAGGAACCTGGGAAAATTCATAAATAAGCTGTAAGAGGCTGAACTAAAATTTATCAGCATTATTTACCACCAGGTGGTGTTTAAACCAATAGTTTGGTTGCAGAAGGAAGAAAACCAACAAAACTATCTGAGTGGTAAAGCTTTTGAGCTCCTTATTGCTATTTTCATTTATTATGTTGAACCTGGTAACTGGTGAAACATTAAACATACTATAAATAGCCCTTAAAATGAGTTTCAGAATATTTTTAACAGTCAAATAATTTTTTTAATCTTTGGCTATCCTAATAGGACAGAAATTCAAATTGAGTCTGTATGACAGAGAGTGATCTGCACTCATATGATTTCCATTTATGGTCTCTGCAATATTTGCAAGCTGCTTCTTTTTAATTTCTCAGCAGGACGCACTCCCTCCATCAGCACGTAGTACAACACGAAGGCATGTTGAACCAAGTCTGACAGGTCTTTCTTCTGCATTGAATATACAGCATTCTCTTTCTCTTCATTAACTGCACAGTGCTATTGGTGTTGGCTACACTGATGAATTCAGCCACGTATTCTGTTTTTGTTTTTTTTTTTTTTTTAAACAATCTTGCTTTTTTCCCAGACATACTGGGTGGGAATTTCAAAAGCATTCGTTGCTCTGCTACCTCTGCTCCCACTGCTGCCCCACTGGCCTGACGCTGCTTCGGCTGATTTCAGAGGACTCCCACAGGCTTCAAAGGCAGCACGCTGAGACGGCCGCCCAGTGCTTTGAAAAAACTCACACTCTTCCTCCTGACCCCGTTTTTAAGGCTCCTGCTCAAGCACAAACATCAACGAAGGCAAAAGCAGTCCATTCTCCAGTGTGAATTACCTTGCCTCCCTCAGCGTGATACTCCTTCTCATCGGCACCCAGCAGCTTTGCCAGCCCAAAATCCGTGATTTTAACGTGTTGTGGGGTCTTAACAAGGACGTTCCTGGCAGCAAGGTCACGGTGCACCAGGCGGCGCTCCTCCAAATAGTTCATTCCCTGCAGTGTGAGAGACCATGGATAAGGACTCAAATGCTTTGGGCTTGGGTCTGCTGCTCTATGGTAACTGTAGGCACACCACCATAAACATGTAGTAACCTGCGCCCCCCTTCAGCAAAAGTACGGATGGCTCTTTGGATTTACATGATGTTTATTGCAGGATGAGGGTGTGCCCTTAGACAGTTACAAGGAGAAGTAACCGGTACTCTCCTTGAAACTTTTTGTGGGTCCACAGAGTCATGAATTAAAAAAGGGACATTAGCAGGTAGAACAGGGGATGCCGTGTCTTTGGGATTTAATTCAAGAAATATAAAACTGGAATAGGACTACCAAATAAGGGGCCAAACCCTTTTCTCAGATGAATTTGAGCAACCCCAGTGACTTCAGGAGAGTACAGTGTAGAATTCAACTATCATCTTCCATACACATGCAGCCAAACAGTACAGAGAGCATGTAGACATTAATGGCTGGGGATAAGAGTACAAGCAAAAACAAATTCATCATTGAAAGGTAATGGTTCTGCCTCTCATTACAGCATGATTTGCCTGTTCCCTGCAAATAACAACAAATCCCAATGCAAAGGTGAGAAAAGGAAATTAAAAAAAAAAAAAAATTATGGGTAAGNACAAGCAAAAACAAATTCATCATTGAAAGGTAATGGTTCTGCCTCTCATTACAGCATGATTTGCCTGTTCCCTGCAAATAACAACAAATCCCAATGCAAAGGTGAGAAAAGGAAATTAAAAAAAAAATAAAAAAATTATGGGTAAGCTCAGAATTGCCTCTACTTTCAAGTACCCTTTGAAAATGGGACTTCCATGTTCACAGCTTCCCGTGATTAGACTGTCTTTGCCATAGCATACGAGCTTTTTTGGTACAACTGCCTCTTGAGGAAGAATACAACTAATTGTGCTGGTTTGACTTTTTAAAGTATGAATCCAACAGCTGAATTTCCAACCACCAAGATTATTCCCTTACTCCCTCAACTCCAGTCTCTTGGTGTACAGAATAAAAAAGTTCATGATTTCCAAGTCTCCTGCAAGTTCTTTTCTTAAAACCACAATTATTCCCAGTCGACACGTTTCTGCTGGCAGCAGCCTACATGCTTTGTATGAAGAATTAATAAAAAAGTACTTCTAACCCTCAAAATTTAAAGCCAAAATGGTGATGTTGGTGTGATGACAGAGCACTGGGGGGAACAATTCCCTTCCAGCCTCCACTCCCTTTCCTAAGCACACGGTTACTCTGGACCACCATCAAATTTTCCACACAAGTTCTCCAGCAGAACTTCACCCATACAACTGCTGCTGTTGCCAAATCAAACCATTCAAACAAACTGGCACAGTGCCACTATGAGTGTACATTTAATTACACAAATAGACCTTTAGTGAGCAGAGCTCTTGAAACAGAAAGTCTTCATCAGCCAACAGAAAACAGTCTTAAAAAGAAACAATAATCCCATAATTTAGTCCCAGTAGATCAAAAAATTTCCTGCTCACATGTGTTGCTGCAGAGACTTGGTAAGATGCAAAGCTGCTGAAAGGCTGAATATCATTTTACACTAAGCTATTTAAGATACTCATAGCTAGACGACTTGTGCACACGCATAACCATACACTGAAGATGCTGAACTGTTTATCTATAAATTCAGCAGATTTATAATTGTGTGCAGGCCTGGGGTTTAAGTCACTTAAGCGTGAGACATATGTGTTCAAAGTTATTTCTCAGTGTTTCTGCACATGGAACATTTCTCCGCATTGTAAGAACATCTTGTCTGAAAGTCAGGACTCAGTGGAAGAAACTGTTTGTAAAAAATGCAAAGAAAACTTATTTCAAAGCTTTGAAAATGAAACAAAAATAAGCATCCCAGGGAACTTGCCTCCTGCTGGTTAGTTACCAAACATCTTTGTTTCAATTCCTCTCCGCCACCCTGACTGTACATTTTTAAAGAGTCAAAGAATGTCCAAAATTCTGGCACAACTCTATCAGAGTAGTAACACCAAGCACACTGGTGGGAAAAAGCCCTATGTGTGATTTATTAGCGCTTTGAGAAAAACTTCAGTGTGGTAAAGGACAAAGAAGTAAGTTTAAGGTCAGGCAGTACTGGAGAGGGTAGGCGATGCTATGGGCTAAGGATGAAATGAAATTAAAAAAATCAAAGAGAAGCAAACAATTGTGAATAGCAACCTTTTGGGCAAGCGATGCCCCAAGGATCAAACTGGGGACTGATGTTGCCACCTTAGAAATTAAGAAGGATGGGGAGGGAAACATGGCCTCCAGCTCATTCTCCAAAGGGACTGAAACCAGGACAGAGCAGTAATTGATTTTAAACAAGTGAGCAAAAAATCAGAAAAAGGCAGTTCCCATCCCAGGAGGATGCATAAATTATAATCCACTTGCTGTGGAGCACACTGTAAAAAAGTACACACACCAAGATGAAAAATGTGCTCTGTGTACTTTTGGCGGATACATTTCTGAGGTCCTCAGCATGTTTCCTGAAAGCAACCCACAGCCAGGCAATCCTGGGATGTATACAAGGTCTCAAGGGAGCGATAAGGCTTTTAAGTGTGTGGTTAGCTTGCAGACCAGCATTCCTGAAGTAAGCACCATTAAAGCAGCTGGGCTTTGTGAATATGTGGATACTGCCATCTCATTTGGCAAATCTCCAACAATCTGCAGTTTTTTCTTTTTTTTTTTGGTTTTTGCTCCATTCTTCATGCCTGCAAATGGCAAACTGTCTTTCATACTTTCATACGCATATTACTGCTAAGGGCTAGAGGCTGTATTTCAGTCTCCTTTGGTCCTCTTATCTTTGGCAAACAGTACCAACTGTGATAATGAGCCTTGTATTTGGCACTACAGCCCCTGCAATTAGTTTACAGGCACCCACGCAGTGTATACAAACAACAGAATAGCCCTGGGGTGCCTGAATGTGTTTCAGACAGAGCCATTCTGTGCTAGAATGGATCTGGTATTTTTATTGATCCTCAGTTTTGATCCCCAGACCTCAAACATTTTAGCCCACAATTCTCAGAAGTCCACAAGAAGGTGTATTCAACAACATCACTGTTTGCCCCATGGCACTGCCTAAAGAAATCCACTGATGGAAGCAGCTTTTTACTATGGAAATTGCCAAATTCTACTCCCTTCCCCTCTTTTCCCTCATTGCATCATATTATCAATTAATTATCAGGTATTTGGTTTAGACATTTATGTCTTGGTGATAATGTTATGCTGTCTAGGAGCATTTTGAAAAAAAGTTTTGTTCAGCAGCTTGAAAACAGTAAACTGTTTAAGGCAAAGTAACCACTTAGAGTCACTTGTAAGATATCTAAGAACCATGTGGTGAAACAGAAAGATCTACAAAGACAAAGCAAATAAAGACATTACGTGCTGTCAGATCTCTGAGTTTCATCTGATCTAGAGGCATGCTAGTCTGCTTACCTTTGCAATCTGCACACACCAGTTGAGAAGGTACTGGGAGCCAATGTTGTCCTTGTGCTCTCGGATGTAATCAAGGAGGCAGCCATAAGGCATCAGCTGTGTGATGAGCTGAACAGTGGAAGTGAGGCAGATCCCCAACAAGCGGCACACATGAGGATTGTCAACACTAGCCATCACGTAAGCTTCCTGAAAGGAAAAAAGAAAGCAACATGAAACATTCTCTTTGGAATGACAGAAACATTTGGAGGTAGTATAATATAAGCTGATCACTCAAGAAGCTGCTAAAATACTATATGCAAGCTCTGTGCTTTATACCACATTCAAAATATCTGTATTTCCCACTCTGTGATCTAAGTTTTTCCCACTCAGTGAAAGGTCCAGATTTTGAACACTGGAGCATGATTGAGATGCAGTGTCCTACTGCTGGTACACTAAGCAAACCCTGGATATAGAACCCTGGGGACAAAATTTACAGACCTAGGAGGGACAAATACATTGAACAAGCCTGTAGGAATATAATAATTTTGAACACCTAATTGCAAGTGCAATGCATCTTGTGAACATGTGTCATATGGCTTTTCTTCTTCCAAAGACCTTTTCACAAAATTGACTGGAGGACAGTATTTTTGAATACTAAAATTCAAAGTTCTGTACTAATCCAGAAAGTAAAAAGTTGTAACCTAGAATGCGACTGACAGTTTGACTTTTTAAGAGACTATGTATTTCTAGATCATGTTGTTCTTCAGTCTGTGTCAAATAAAACAGGTTAATAATCAGTTCACTTCTTTAGAAGCCTGAATATGTATCTAGTTCAAGCAACACTTGTGAAAATATTGTCCCGGACTTCAAAAGCTCTTTTGGACCCACAGCAAGGTAAATTATATCAGGATATAATATAATGTGGGAGCCCTAGCACGATAAACCATTTGGTCACCTGTAATTCTGGGTTTGAGTTTCTTAAATACGTGAAAAAAATCTATTTTAACGCCTGGATTCACCCCATGTAACTTTATGTACCTTTGCTCTTCTGTAGAAAGGAAGAGAATATTACTGGATGAAGCAGGTTTTGGCCTCCACTTACATCTGAGCATCGTATGCTAGATTCTCTAAAAAAATTTTGCCACATATATATACATAACTGAACAGCAGATTATATTCTTTATCTTTCCTTGGAGCTAGCCCACAAAATCAGTGCTATCCATACCAGGGAGGCCCTTTCAGAGGCTGGTGCAGTATACTTCGGGCACTCTGAATATCCTTGAACATAGCCACAGAGTAAGAGCACCTGACTTGATGGGTTTTGTGTGCAAAAACCACTTAATGGATTGAAATTTCACACCTCTGTTTATATTGACCTCCATGGTCAAGTGTCATCTCAAAGAAAGGATTTCAACTAGAGGGGGAAAAAATCAGAGCTGAAGTTATTTGGGGCTTTTTTAGCTAACTTTGTGTCTGATTTATATTATGTCATTTTTAGATATTTTAAAAGCCATTTGATCAAAACGCAATACAATGGGAAATAAAAGGGAAATTTTCCATGCAGTGAGCTTTTAGGTCAGCACCTTAACTCAGTATCTGGAATGATATCAACTAATCAGCCCATGGAAATTCAGTATTAGGCAAGCAGTTCCTCAAAACCTAAAATCATAGTGAAGACTGTAGTGCCACTTTTGTGGCATGGAAAGAACAAATCTGCACTTTCTAGAAATTTTAAGAAAAGAAACACCATAGCACTTTACTCATTGTCTGACAAGCTTTCCACAGCTTTCTGCAGCTGGTAAGAACTATTATTAAACAAAGTAATTAATGCAATGACATTCAAGAAATAAGCAACTCCAATTCTTAAGCAACTGGCCTTGATATTGCTGTTTGACGTGCCAGCCTAGAAAAACATGATGTAACACAGCTCCACCTTAAGTGCTAATTCTGAATTTGAGGCCCTTAATTTGGATTCCTTGGGAGAAAAGTGGCCTTCAGGCAGCCAGTTAAAGATCTCTGTTAGCATTGGGTAAGTGCTCCTCAACTTACTGCAGGATGTGAGCACATCATTGAAGGAACAACCCTCTGGCATGGGAAGTACTGATTTTGTAGGCTAGCTCTAGGAAAGATAAAGCAAAATATAATCTGGTATTCAATTACGTAGATACTTGTGGCTGCTTTTTTTTAGAGAGGTTAGTGAATCTGTTATATGATGCTCAGGCATAAGCAGAGGCCAAAACATGCTCATCTTCCCAAGCTTCCAAACTGAGCTGTTGGACTGACGAAGGGCATCTGTTACTTGCCCTGCTTCCTGTTGGGATTCAGATACATATTGTATTCATTTCAGCTGGGGAGAAAAAAAAAATCTGCAGGATTGGAGTGGTTCTCGCTGCCCATCTGCTGCACAGCCTGCCTGGGGCTGGCCTGGGGGCTGAGAACTGAGATGCTGAAAGAGCAGCGTGGGTGTGCAGGCCACATAGCTTTCGGAGAATGTCCAAGCATTGACACTGCCTATTACATTTGATATTGCAAAGTAAAATAGGCCACCACCTTCCGGCAAGGAGCAGAAGGGAGCTATTGTGCAGTCATGGGTCCCTCTAAGTAGTGCAAGACCTTAAAGTGCGCCTTTGTTCCAACTGTTTATCTTGGAAATCTCTGCGGTACACTCTGACCCACTCCAAGTATGCTTGGTATTCAACAACAATCTTCTGAATTAGTCCTACCCTAATAAAGACAGGGAGAGCTTGCTTGGATTATATGAGCTAAAGCTGCTGTGCTTATTCTATACCTAGCATGTTTCTGTAAGATAAGTAATTTTTAATAGGACATCATTATCTTTCAAGGTTTCAGTGACCTTGAAAAGCTGGTTGTGCAGGAAAAATCTGTTTTGAGAAGAGCTTTTGGAGTTATCCCTCTGACTTCTTTCACCAGTTTTCTACTTTTGTATTTTCTTCTTCAATATAGAATGAATTCTACCAACCAAATAATCTAAAAAATGAATAGGACTGAAAAAAGCGAGAGCTTTTTGTTTAGCTTCTTAATTCAAAGGAAAACAAAAGACAACATGGGCATATGCTACAGAAACTTCCGTGAGAAGTGAAAGTACTTTGATATCACCAAAGAGTGCACAGTCCCTGCATCTATCTGGATCTGCTGAAGGCAGGATGCAGGACTGCAGGCTTGTTCATTAACCCTTCCTTCAGCATACAGGAATATAATGAAGTTAAGTCTAAAGCATCCCATGTGAAGACTATGTTATGGTCCTTATCATTGTGATGAGGAAAATGAGAGACAGAGTTCAGGGTAGGCAGCTGAGCAGCATCTTAATGCAGAGAACTCACAGAATCATGGAATGTCAGGGATTGGAAGGGACCATGAGAGATCATCTAGTCCAATCCCCCTGCCAGAGCAGGAACACCTAGATCAGCTCACACAGGAACACATGGGAAACTCCAACAAAGAGAGGGCACAGGCAGGTGAGGGGTAGGAACCAGAGCCTCATTGTTCAGGGATACAGGGAAAAGTTGAGGCTGGTCTGGAGTCTAACTAAACTAAAATCAGGACAGACATTGCTTCAGGTATGTATTCTGAGATGGATCACCTGTTCTTTTACATTGCTACAACATGTGTATCAAATCACATGGTACATAACACACAAATTGTTGAAGGAGGGTAATAAAGGAGAACAACTCTCTGTTCAGGTTGACCGTAAAAATCTAGTTTGGTTTATTATCATCAGTAGTACAGGCAGTGGTTTGTTCACAGTTGTTCTCCCTGGCATTTCTCACCGTGAGACTCAGCTTTTTGTTAAGATCTTTGCCAGCTTGAACCATTTGATGTAACCTTTCCTGCCTGAAGTACTACCTGCTGGCTAAAGCTGGATCTACTTGTTTTTTAAAATAAATCTCTTGCCAAAATGGTTCAGTTCCTATAAAAATAAACAAATTCCAGTTTTCCCCATGGCTGAAGATTTTGTGTGTTCAATTAGCAGCACCATCACCACTTCCACACAAACAGCTTCCAAGCTATTCCAAGCTGAGGACCTACATATCACAGGTCCACCAGGGACATTTGTGTGCTCTGTGCCTGCAAACAAGCACTTGCATGGCAAATCCAAGCTTTCAAATTGTGCTTTCTAAAGGTGCTCATAGAGGTATAAGAAGGAAGTGGTCTAATATTTAATCTGTACCAAATTCACTGACTTACTTGGGGCACCCCTGGGCTTAGCAGTACTCTAGGGTGACCCACCAGGCTCCAGCTCAGAGCTCAAAGGGCTGAACGGGACATGGTCATCCCCTGACCCATTTCTTCTCTCAGGACTGAACCACAGCATGAGAGTTTAGCTGAATGTACATTGCACATCTGAGCTCTCCACACTCAGCACTTTACTCTCCTAGCATATACATATGTGGCCTTGGTGCTATGTGTTATTTGGCTTGGGATCTAGTAACAAAGTTCAGATTTTTAACTTTACCAAGTTCAGGAAAGTTTCTGTTTAGGACTCTGGCTCACCCATTCCAAACTCACACATCTAGAAACTGCTGAAATGGTGTCCCACATCCTCTTTCCCTGTTTTCTGAAGTGATAGCCTATATTCAAGCAAGAGAATAAAATTCACACGCTTCTTTTGAGAAGGGAGATTATGTCGTGCTGTTCATAGCAGAGAAACCAGACAAAGGGGATTTTTTGCTTTTGGATTTATAGTTAATATAATCCTATGTGATCAAGCAACTAGTTTATGACAATACGCAATATCAGGATTCAAATCATAAGATACATTGTTATTGAGTTTAGCTGTACCGCCATAATGATGATTAATGTCACAGGTCCACGCCTGAAACATTACAATAAAGAAAATAGAGTTAGCTGTAAATATATAGTTGCAACCGCAACTTAGGTGCTAATTGCCAACTATAATATCAGTATTTGGACTGTGATCACAAGGTTCATAGGAGACACAAGAGCACTTCACAGACTGGGAAGCAAAGCTTAGTACTTCAATATGGCCAATGCATCTTGGTGTACAAGGTATTTCTTTCCATCCAAAATCCTGAAATCCCTTCAATTCTTACAGGGGACAGAACATAAACAACTTAGAAAAATAAAGATGACCACTTACATCAAGTATTTCCTTGTTGGCTTTTGGTGATGTAGCCTCTCTCAATTCTTTAATGGCAACTGGAATTTTAACCTTCTCCCCTTCTGGGATCCAAAGTCCCTACCATAAAGAAGCACAAAGAGTTACTCAGTCTCATACCCAACAGATTAATTCTCACAATCACATATAGATTTTATACTACATTTTTGATTAATGCATCCTCAGCAGGTTTGTAGACCTGATTCAGTGGGAAGTGTCCCTGCCCATGGCAGGGAGGTTGGAACTAGATGATATTTAAGGTCCTTTCCAATCTAAACCATTCTATGAAAACAAAAATTTGCAGAAAACATGTCTTGTGGGTGCTGAAAAAAATACTGTTAATGCAGTGAGTGTTACTTCTCTTTCAGACACTTCTACTGTACTCTTTTGAAAAAGCAAGTTCGTTAATGCCCCTGTTTAAATAGCCCAAGAGATGCAAACCCAGCAACTCTTGTAGATTGAAATATAACTAATTAGCACATCACGGCAACTGCACACAAGAAGTCTTACGACTTCCAATTTATAAATAATGGGATCAAAAGAACTGCTATTTTCTCATTAAAATGGGATCAGATCTACCCTGTGAAACACTCTAGTCCTAAATATATGCAATGGCAGGTAGGTTTGTGTATGACATCTACAGTGTGATGAAGGCATTTAGGTGGCAGATGAATGGCATGGGGCTACAAGGATGCTCTGCTGAAGTACCAGAAATGCGGGTGCACATTTCAAAGGTCAAAGGGATTTGTGTTCCTTCCAGCCACAGCTGGAAACCAGCTTCAGAATGTAGAGCTTTATAAAGAAATACATGAGTTTACAGTGGGACCCAGTGGAGAAGAAATGCAGAGAATAAACAACACCAAAAGAAAAAATACCCTGTGGATCTATACAACTGAAGGCATGTAGACACTTCCATACATCTGAGTTGGTTCTAATGAAAGACTGATGGACAATTACAAAAACAAGACTCTAGACCACAGAAAAAAATGGCTAAGCACTCAGCTGACCAAAGTGCATTTCCCTTTTTTCCCTAATATTCACAACATATTTGGTTGTGACAATTTTTAAGCTGAGACTTCTCCAGGATCAGCAGTATGGCTTTGGCAATGTCTTTTGTAAAACTTCCCATGTTACACGACTCAATTGGTCATGACTAAATCATCCCTCTATAATTAAATATATACACTATAAAGTCTAGTTAACAAACTTTACACAAGGATTGAATCTCCCAGTTTGGGCTTAATTTGGGTGGCATCGGAGGGATCAAGATGAAAAAGGGAAGAGAAATGCAATGATCTTACCTTATAAACAGTGCCAAAGGCTCCAGAGCCTAAAACTTTGACCTTTTTAAATTCCGTTTCCTTTAAAATTCTCAGATGAGCCTGGTTGGGTGCCTCCCCACTGGGTGTCAGCGGTTCAACAAGCTGGCACAGAGAGAAGATGTTAGAACAATACATAGTCTAGGAGGGCAGCAAGAAGCATGATCTGGGGAAGCAAATAAATCCTTCCTTTAAAAATGAACATTTTATTCCACATGAAGTTTACAGGAGGACAGGTCCACTCTGATTTGCAGCAATAAATACCTAGAGTTGCTCCAAATTTCAGAGGTAAAATAAATCATGGAATAATGACTGCCATTTTGAAGAATGAAGGAATGTTCAAACGGAGGCTCTGACTTCAAAGCCTTGAAACACATGGCATGAAGAACACTGCAACTACTACAGATCCTAAAGATTATTCTTTTTTGAACTCGTGACTAAATTATAAAAATATTTTAAATACCAGGCAAATATAATCTGTAACCTTTCAAGTCTGCTCTTGTTTAACTGGATGATGTTCCCAGGGTACCCAAGATCACAGGGTTTACAAGCAGCAACTGAAACTCTGGGAGGGATTCTTTTCTCAGAACAAAAGGTGAGTTTGAAGTGAGTATTGATGTTCTCAAAATTTGATCTAAGCTTTATTGCAAACAGCACTAACACCCTCCAAACAGAGATATGTTTAATTTTTTTTTGATTCATAAATGAGCTTTTTCCCAGAGTGATTTTAATTTTTCCTTTTCTGTGAATAAAATGCTTTTTAGCTAGATACAAACTTATTTTAGCAGACCTGTGATGAAAAATAATTTTCAAGAGTCCAGAGGGCACAACACGAGCTGACCACACACTGAACTCTTTCATCGTAAGTTCAGTGGTATGTAAAATACTGTTAGGTCCTGCATTAAAAAGCATTAAAATCACAATGCTGGGAGCTACCAACCAGTCAGTCTCACCTCTGTGCTGGGAACGATGATGGAGCAGATTCTCTAGAAGCTATGCTATGGCACACAGAGGACAGGGAGGTGATACAAGAGAACCAGCACAGCTTCATTAAGTGGCTTTCTACAGTGGAGTGACTACAACAGTGGACATGGGAAGACCCATGGATATCATCTGTCTGGACTTCTGTAAAGCCCTTGACACAGTCCCCCACAACATCCTTCTTAAGTTGGAGAGATACGGATTCGATGGGTGGACTGTTCAGTGGATAAGAAACTGGTTGGGTGGCTGCATTCAGAAGGCAGCTGTCAATGGCACAATGTCCAGGCAGACAGGAGTGATGAGCGGTGTCCCTCAGGGACCCTATCATTCTATGAAGAGAACAGGGGAATGAATTTTGCTGTTTCATATGTGAGGAACCCAGGAGGTGATGCTGTAACACACACAAAACATCAGAGAAAACAAGGCAAAATAGAAACCTTGTTCACATCTAGCAGGATGAGCCATTTACTTTGATGGCTTTCTGGGGTTTTTGTGCTAAAAACAAACTAAAGACAAGTCACAAACACCTCCTCAGGTCCTTTCTTTACCTTTCCTTTCTCTCTCATTTTTTTCCTCGGGATCAGGCATGGGCCTGATCAAACAGAAAAAACTTGCAAAAGCATCTGGCTTGCCAGAGCAGCCTCATGGCTTGTCTGAAGGGAGAAACAATCCAACAAGGCTGAGGGTCTACATGGCAAGGTGGTGTGGATCAGCAAACATGATCACACCTCACCCCAAAGGCATGTTTCTTTCAGAGTAGACAATTTCAATGATTTTCATTGGGATTTAGACATCTAAATCCCCTAAAGCTTTCAAAAGCTTTTTGAAAGGTACATTCAGAGGGATAACACTTGAGATTAAGTGAGAAGGTGTTAGGTGCGAATTTACTCTTTTCCTACCAGTGTTGCAGGTGCTGAGCTGGCCCACTCAAGGACTTGCTATTTACAAGGAAGATATATTGTGCTTAAATTTTCTAGTAGGAGGAAGACAGCACCCACTGCCCCAAAATAAAGTAGGTGATGCTGCAGCCATAGTGGTGACACTCACCTCCCTCTCTTGCAGCAGCCGGCGCAGGGTCCGTTTTCTGACAATGTGGCGTCTACGCAAGTAAAGGCCAATGCCCAAGCCAACCACCACCAGGCACAGGAGACCTCCAACCACACCAGCTGCAATAGATGGGATTTTGGAGCTGCAGGACAGGAGGGGATACAGAAAGAGAAAAGAAATGTCTAAGTGTAAGATCAAAAAAAAAACCTCTGCACAAAGCCTTAGGCTTAGATCAAACACATTCTCTAATATTGATTTAAGCTTATTTGACATTTCTGGCATCTGGACCATTTTAAATTTTCTCAACCAGTGGTTGTGTTTATTTGTTTTATACTTTAAGAAAAAGTGAAGGATCAAAACAATTGAGCTGCCATAGAATGGTTTGTGTTGGAAGGGACCTCAGAGATCATCTAGTTCCAACTTCTCTGCCATGGGCAGGGAAACCACCCACTGGATATGTTGCTCAAAGCCCCATCCAGCCTGGCATTGAACATTCCTAGGGCTACAGCATTCACGTCGTCTCTGGGCAATGTGTTCCAGGATCTCACCATCTTCACAATAAAGAATTTCTTTCTAATATTGAATCCAAATCTCCCTTCTTTCAATTAAAACCATAACCCCTTGTCTTATGGCTATGAGACCAAGTACAAAATGTCTGAGACTGGGTAATGCGTGAATCATTCACATTGTACAAACAGATTGCTGTCTGTTTATTAGAGCCCAGGCTATTTCAAATTTAAGTTGAAAAGAAAAACCTGTTTTTCAGGGGCTATACTTAAGAGATCGATTGTAGCTCTTTCTAAGTTGCCCCAGAATCACTTTTGAATAGTACTTTCAGGCTGAATTTGTCTTGCCTTAGCAAGACTCTGTGGCAGGAAATAAATTACTCTCTCTTTGTCAGGGAAGTCTGTTTGCTTGTTATATGACCTTGGGCAAATTATGAGGCTAAATTGTGGAATGGTAGATCATGTGAATAATGAATGTCTATCTATACAGAGCGGCTGGACACGTACAGATCACAGTGTCAGAAGAGACCCAGGGGGTCTCTGTGATGAATCCCTTGCAGTGCAGGCAACTGTCATCCTAAACATATCTCTCCCTGCCACTAGTCTTTAATCCTTTCCTTTTCCAGTTCCTTCTTGTGTTCTAAAGTAACAGATGCCAGGTCTCACCTTGACCAAACAAACTAAGCAGAACAAGATCTTGTAGTCTTGTGCCAGTAGGAATTTCTTGGGTTTTAAAATAATTTTTATAGGTCAGGGCCTGCTCTAATCTGTCACTTTCCTGTGAGCTGAAGACTAACTTCAGTCACTGCCTTGCAGTGTCTAGCATGGAAATGTAAATGTGCATGCATTCTTTTCAACTCTGTAGTTAACTGCAGCAAATGAAATACTTACCCATTTGGACATCCTTCAAGACCTGGCCCTTTGCACCTGTAAAAACAAGTGAACATTACAAACATACTAGCTCTGGCATACATAGTCCTGAAATTCCAACTAAGATGACTTCTACTGATTGAAAAGTTTGTGTTTCAGAGCAGTCTAAGTATTAACATAGGAATTTATAATAGTCACATGCTCTATTAAATATCAATGGCATTGTTAGAAAATCTTTTATCTACAGGCATAGCATTGCTGCATAATCAGTATAAGGATTTTTTTAAAACAACTTCCTACCATATGGGAGAATGGAGGGAGGACACAGATAAGCAAAATTCTAATGTCTGTGGATTGATGTCTACACTAGCACAGAAGCTCAAGGTTGGAGGAGAGAAGTAGCATCTCCTTTGCACAAGGGCAGAAAGTCACAAGGAAATGTGTCACAGCAAACCTTCCTCGTATAATCCTTGTTTCCTGGTAAGCAGAAGGTTCCAATTTCCACATTTTCTATTGGAATAGAATATCTGTGTAGAAGGTACATGCTCCCATCAGAAAAGAGGATTTGACAGCACTCTTTTTGGCAACAGTCTGTTAGTAACTGCCCACAATATTTTTCTTCCAGAAATTAAGATCTTAAGTTACTGGTAATGTAAGCAGGTATGACAGTTATTCGGAGAGCCAGAAATTCTACTAGCTAGTCATTCACTCTCCATTTGAGTTTAAAATGGTTGCAATTAAATTTCTCAGCTCAGTGCAAAAAAAGCAACAGGGATGGAAACACGGTGACTACATTCACTTGATGGTGTAACAGGCCTGAAAGGCATCATGCATTCCCTAAGTGATGCTAGGCTACAACACGTACACTCTTCAGGGGAATTGTGGTCTTTGTGGTGTCTGCTGGGTAAAGACAGCACTAAAGAGACGATTACATCACCTCTGAAAAACAGAGCATAGCACGGAGAAAAGTCCAGTTTTTGGCATTGTGCTGACATAAAGAAAATGCATCACCCCACAACATCTCCAGAGGAGGTCAAGTAGGGGGTAAGGAGTGAACCCATGTGAAGAAAACTGCTCCTCTCACCAAGAGGAGGAACCAGAAAAAATTCAAAATGGCAGGTGGAGTTGTGAGTCTTATAACTTCATCTAGGTCTGTGGGAGGAAGAGGTGAAGTGACTATTCATTTTATTGGGGTTTTGTTTGTTTGCTTGTTTTCATTACTCTGATCTTCCCTCCTGTATTTGACTTGTCTCTGGGCCAACACAGTGCTCCAAGACCCAGCATCTGGAAGGTCTTGTAAGTTCACTGGGCTCCCATGCAAGAATGTGCTTCCTAATGTCCTGGACACACTGGAAGTGCTGTCCATGCTAGTTGCTGGATGTTGGGTGCCCAGCCTTGTTAGTGGTCCCTGTTTGCCTCTGGTTTGGTTTGTTTGCTCAGTTGTGTAACTTAGCATGGAGAGGCTGCATGTGCATGTGCAGAGCAGAACCATCAGTTTGCTTATGGTCACAGAACACATCTATCACTTTGCACTGGGTTGTTCAATTCAGCAGCTCAGTAGAAAGCAGATTTAGGACCCAAGACTTCATCTTACCACACTCTACCATTTGGATATGAATTACTACACACTGATGCAACAAAGCATATGCAGCTTTCACACAGGATCACAGAATATCAGGGATTGGAAGGGACCTCAAGAGATCATCTAGTCCAATCCCCCTGCCAGAGCAGGAACTCGTCCAGATGGGTTTTGAATGTCTCCAGAGAAGGAGACTCTACAACCTCTCTGGATAGTCTGTTCCAGTGTTCTGTTACCTTCACTGTTCTCTGATACAGATGTGAAATTAAAAGATCTCACTTTATTTCCAAATGTGACTGCAGTCCCTCAAAATATCTCTCCTTAA
>VZTY01012196.1:59570-188888 GCA_013400935.1 Turnix velox | reverse complement strand
CTTTTCTAGTTACTGTAAAATCAATCCTGTGTACAGTCCCTGAAAACCATTGCAACCTGAACTTAGTATTTCATCTATGTAAATATTACTTGTCCCAGTGCAGACACAGCTATTTATTTCCCAAATCCATCAAGATTTTAACAACTTTCTCCTTGACTCATAGTTCCTAATTTGATTTAATACAACCAGGTTGCTATGATTTGTGGCCTTTCAGAAGGAACTTACATTCATAACACCTTAAGTTCACAGCTATGAAAGAAATGGAAAACTATTGGGCTTTCTAATGCCTTAACAAGAACTCTTTTCTGCTTTTTCTTTCTCATTAACCTTCAGAGAGGGACAAAGTCATTGCATTTGCATCGTGCTGTTCTCTCTAGGTCCCCCTTGGTGTTTTCCACTTCCCTCCCTGCCCCCTAAAATTTCACTAGCTTTTAACATGAAGACTGGCAAGAACCATATCCTTCAATGGTGAGCATATTAATTATGTTAGTATGTATAATTTGTTTGCTGGAGGTATAAATGGGATCATTTTAGGGTTGTTGGAATGTTTGTGTCTTTATCAGAGTGCATTTTCTTAGCTGTATTAGAAGCAGTACAAAAGGACACTGGTGTACAAAAGCCCCATGAGGTTGCAGGGGAAATGGGATAGAAGAGGGTCTCTTGGGCTGAGCAGGAGAAAGCTGCCTCCTATCTAATTTCTAATGAAGACTGAACAAATGACTCAGCAAACAAAATAAGATTGAGATTCTCCAGAGCAATACAGAGGAAGCAATGCATTACCACTAAGTACACCTAAAGCAAAATCCTGACAAAGCTCAGTCAGGAAGATCAGTACTCTTTACTTGCAGCTTCTTCAAATATGGAAAACAGAGCCAAAACCTTACTTGCAGGACTACTGAAGTTAGCAGTGCCGATCTTAACTGTGCTGATCAGATTTTTTGTGGGCTCCAGCCCTGAAATTGCACTGGGACAGAAATAAAGATTTTGTTTCTTGTCATGCAGAAATTGCTGAGACTGTGGTTTTTAAGGATGCAAAAACTTCGTGAAACAGATGTTCTCCACTCCCTGCTGAACTCCCTTTGTCACAGCACAAGGAGGAAAAGGCATGAAGAGAAGCAAGCAACATCACTGACTGATTGACTNCGATCAGATTTTTTGTGGGCTCCAGCCCTGAAATTGCACTGGGACAGAAATAAAGATTTTGTTTCTTGTCATGCAGAAATTGCTGAGACTGTGGTTTTTAAGGATGCAAAAACTTCGTGAAACAGATGTTCTCCACTCCCTGCTGAACTCCCTTTGTCACAGCACAAGGAGGAAAAGGCATGAAGAGAAGCAAGCAACATCACTGACTGATTGCCTCCTCAGAGTCAATGGTTGTCCCAGACTGCATGTTCCCAGGTTACAACTTTGACACTCGCTCTCCACCCATCAATGCCTTAGGTCTCAGATGTCCCATTTGCAAAGCAAAACTAGCAACAATACCCTCTTCTTTCTTTCTTGAGCCTTCAGGGATACTGAAGCCTATTTCTTCTGCCACATTTGTGCAGTGACTCAAACAGGCCCATTGAACACCTCTGCAATGTAACTGTGAACAACTTAGTTCTTTCAAGTAAGAGATGAAATTGATACTACTCTTTATGTTATATTTCTTCTGCCACATTTGTGCAGTGACTCAAACAGGCCCATTGAACACCTCTGCAATGTAACTGTGAACAACTTAGTTCTTTCAAGTAAGAGATGAAATTGATACTACTCTTTATGTTCTGTTTTAGTAATGCAGGGTTCAAATACACTGAGCTATATGTCGGGTACTCTTAATATAAAAAAAAAATCTCCTTATCCTACCTCCATCACCTGCCAGACTTGTGTGGTACATCCAGCCACTGTGGGAACTGACTTTTCTAATGAAATTTACTCTGGGAACTTCCTTATGCACAAGGATCCATCACATGGCTCACTGTAACACTCCAGGTTTGCATTAATTCGAGTCTTAGGTTTGATCTTGCTACTGAGGCCTCACAGCCTTTTCAGATGCAGCTGTCCACTGCACTGCTGCAATGATCAGCTGCATTTCCACAAGGCCAATTAGAAGAAGGATATTGGATCACTGTGGCTGGTTCATATCAGTAGGGACTAACTGAGGTCATTAATAAAGGGCATAGTTATTAAGATCCCTTCTCAATTGAGGTCACTTATTCTCAGGAGGATGTGACTGTAAGTTCTCAGGCCTGTGACTGTAACAAAACATGGGGTATTGCTGTAAAGCATGGCAAACCCATATGGCAGTTACAGCTACCACCTGAAAATCAGAGCATTGAATTCACTTCAGGCACAAGGAAGGGCTCTTACTGGTTTGACCCTTCATCTCCTTTTCTCCAAGAAAGGGAAGGCATAGTCAGTCTGCTCTTTAATAACCTGTCAGTTGAATTAGCTAATATACAATGGGATGATGGTTCATCTGAATATAACTACTCTCTTGCAACACACATTACAGGCACATTACAGAAGGATTTTGGGTCAGACAAGCCTGCAGGGTGTATGGCAGGAGCCAAAGACACAAAAATATGAGCTGATCTTTTTCTCTGAAAACATCACAGTCAAACAACCACATCTTAAACCCTAAAACCTTTTACTGCATCTTCTGCAGGTCAGAAACCAGGAGAGGAGAGTTGTTAGTTATTGTCATGCAGGTTAAATACAGTTCAATTCACATCTTGTTACAGGTGATAAAGGAAAAAATGGTTAACACCTAGTAAAGGCAAAAATGGTTCATACAGATTTGGTTTACTCCAATATCCATGAATAAAACCACATGCAGGAAGAAAAGAAGGCTTTAAACTCGGACCAAGTGCTAGGATATGCAAAGAAGAAAAAAATCAGTGTGGTACCACAGTGGGGTTCCTAAAACAATTTTCATCCTAAAAAATCAAAAATGTGAAATAAAAATGGGGGCTGGGAGCCCAGCATCCACCAGATGTCACTGATGTTCCTCCCAAAACCAGAGAACCCAGCACCAAGCCAGGTGGTAAAAAACAAAAAGTACATCACTGATGGATGAGTTCTGTAAAATTCCAAGAACTTTCCTATTTCAATCAACAAATAAACCTGTTTCAAATCCCCTAGATTTTTTTTCCCTTTTTCTGTCTTCTGTGTATAGAGTAAGTGCCAAGGAGCTTTTCTTATTTACAAAGTCCACTGTGCTGTGCTTACATTATCTGCATCCTCCCAATCTCTCTCGCTCCCTGCTATTTCTTTTACTCCATGGTTTGAAATGGGATCACTAGGAAGGCAAAGAGCTTGAGATGAGCTGTTCCCCTATTTTCCCCCCAAACTGCTTTCATTCAGTTTGAGATATTACTCACCCCCGGGTGCAGTTTGGGTGACAAAGCTGGCAAACAGCATTTGCATCAGCATATTTCCAGACCAGGGTGTCATTTTCACCCAGAACTCCTGCTGGGCAGGATTTCACACAGTGGGGGCCATCTATAAAATGGGCACACTTCACACAATGGTCAGGGCCCTGCAAAGAGAAACAGCTTGTTTGTAATGCCCTTCCATCAGCCTGCTCAGAAGGAAATTCACAGAATAAAACCAGATTATTTCAACTGCTAGAACTTTTCAGTATTATATGGTTTATTACCCTGCTTCCTGACATTCTTACAAGTATATGCTCTTGCAGGATGGACAGTACAAAAGGCAGTATCCAGTGTTTAATATTTTTCCAAGTTTCAGCGTTGTTGCTTTTTTCCCCTCCCCCTTCTGCCTGGTTGGGAGGTTTTTGGGTTTTATTTACAATTGGGAATAATTTAATGACACCTTGATAAGGGGTAAGCCCAAAGGCTGCTGCCCAGTGCAATCTACCACCACAACTTAAAACAATGGAGCTGGACCTGTGGACATCTGCCCAAAGTACTGGCTGGCCTCAAATCATTATTTTCCTGTTTCTCAGTACAGGTTCTTTCCTCTGCTTCTGAGAAGTAGTGGGTAAAGGGGGCAAGTCCAGGAGTACAAGCATTTTTTACATTGAGAAGCACTTAGTCTGTGTTTGGCCATTTTTTGGCAGAATGGTTTTTATTCATTACTATTTATATTTATTTACAACACCAGGAATGCCCTAAACATTTTAAAGCAGGGAAGCCAGCAATTATGTGTCAAATTTGAGCAGAGCAGATTCACAATGCTGGTTTCAGTGGGACTATAGAAGGCATGCTATGGGAATATTTTTTTAATTACTGCAATATCTAAAGACTGATTACCAGACGCTGGATAAATACAGAACAAGGGGGTGGTAACTGCCTGAAGGAGCGTATGATGTAAATAATGTCCCTTAGGCCATAGTAGTCTATGCTGGAAGGTAGGATGGAAATGCTTCATATCACTGAGCAATGACTCTGCGGTGATGATGGGCAAGGGTTGAAGCAAGAAGTGTTTAAAAAGTTGGGTCACGTAGCACAGAGGAGAATCTGTGAGGGTAGAAGGGGATTTGATTCCAACTACCAAAACCAAGAGTTTTACAACTAAGACAACAGTTTCATCCAGCTAAAAGGAAATCAAAACTGGACATTTTATAACACATAGAAGTGGTCACAAAATTAAAGGAGAACAAAATAGAGGAACAGTCTGGATGACTAGCAAGAGTACACAGTATTGACTGTAGCAGGAGCTTTTGTATGAATTTGAAATATTTAAACAGGTATGAAAATACGAGGGGGTTTTTTTGATCACCTTACACCTTCAATTACTTTCATGTTACCTGCTTCAATTCACTATTTTTAACATTTTTTTCACTCCGAATAAGGAATTTCAATTTGTTCATTCCAATTTTGCTGTTCAGTAATTGCACGCTCCTAAAACATTCCCCAAATTACTGTATTGCCACAGACATAAGTAAGGCCTACATTTTTTCTTCTGTAAAAATACACAAGAAAGAAAGATTCCATGACAACTGTGGCTGTGGATTATGTCGATGACAGGTGACACGAAAGAAAAATATAACCCTGACATTTCCTCTACTGTTTCTGTCCCCAGATCTTGTCCTCTAGTCCCCTCTTCTCCATCTTATCCCAGGGAAGAGTAAATGGCACTTCAGGACTATCTCAGCATGGGAAGTATCTATTAATATGTGGCTTGAGGTGCAGGTTTGCTAAGCAGAATCTGCTCTTACAGGTCCAGTGCAGGTTGCATTGTACATGGTGGAGTTTTGCACCAGGCACTCGGGGTGGCAGGGCAGGCACTTGAAGTCCTTTTCAAACTCTCTTGGCTCCCTGCAAAACAACAACCAAAAAAAAAAAAACAAGAAAAAGAGAAAGAATTAAAAACCAGTCTGATTAGTGACTGATAAATTGTGGTAATTTCTCCTTTCACGTCTTTTCTAGTTCAGATTGGGATGGTGGCACTGAGACAGGAGGAGGTACTCTTGGTCACACCAGTAGCACTGGCTCAGCACAACCAGGGGGAGGTGGGAGTAAGGGAAATTTGGTTGACAGAGAAACACATAGTACTCCATATTGCACACTACAAATTAGTTTCCTTTCCCTTTTCAGCTAACAACACAGAATATTCACAATGGTTTCCAAAGTCTTTAAAATGGTAGTGATGCAAGAAGAACAGCAAAAACAGTTCAAGTGATTCCAAGGTTCCAATTAATAATTACCAAAGTCAAACAGCAATGCACTGATAATTAAATTCATGCCCTCCCTACAACACACAATGAATCATTAAAATATGAAAGTTGGGAACAGATGGTTTCAATAGTAATAAAGCTGTTCCACTTCAAGTAATGGTGTTATTAATTAAACTAAATCTACCCATCATTTGAAACAAAAAATGCCCAGATCTGCCCTTCAGGTCATAAGAACTGCTGGAGGGAATTCACTTACGAAAAAGACAGCTGCTGAACAGCAAGTTGCTACAGAAACACAAACATCAGGGACATCAGCACTCTGTAAAGTACTTGCTTAATACTTATGATTTTTAAAAGTCAAACTTTGAAAGATTTATTAAAAGACTTTTGTAATTTTTGGTGCTTAATATGCCCTTCCTACCTACATCACCTGTCGAGCTGACTGAAAAAACAGGCTGACACACAGGCATTTCCTTGGCCTGAGTCAAGCTGGAGGCAATAATGTTGCCTAAAATTCCTGCTCCCAGTGCTTTTAGGATGAAAGCTCATTCTATATAGACTGCAACCTTGCAAACTGCATGGATGTGCAGCTCATCTGACCAAATACAAGTGTCCCAGTGCAGTAAGAAAGCCTACTCAATAGCAAACCCCTGGCTTCAGGAGTGTCTGAGCTCCCTGTTACTGTTAGTGGCTCTTCCTCTCACCCAATTTACTTGATACAACAGGCATAGCCAAGATTTTCACCATGGCTTTAAGCTCCATTATTTCTATTGTGTAGAAATTAAGTCAAGGAGCCTTAGCCTCCTTGGGCCTCCAGATAGTCTTTTCATAGGCTTGAGTGTATGCAGTCACCATCACAGGAGCAAACTCCTAGCAATGCTGAACAGGGAAAGAGGTACCCCAGCTTCCAGCTTTTCCCTCTTTTTAGGTACTGTGCTCACACAACATCTGTGCGAAGCTGGTGAAATCCTTTCTTCGTAGCTAAAACATGTTCTAAAACCACCAATCACTGACAAAACCTCAAGCAGCCACCAGACACCTTACCCTTGCAGGATATTGCACTGTTTCACACACTCCTTCTGGCGATCGAAAAACCTGCAGGAGAAGCAGTGGAAAGGGCCGGGACCCCAGCAACCCACATCTGAGCACAGGGGATCACAAACGTGCCTGGCAGCAGCTGAGAGACACAAGAAAAAAAAGCCATGAACTTCAAGGTAGGAGAGGGAGTAAGCAGCACTGCAAGTGACTCCATTCTGATCAGCCAGTTTCTCCAACCTGGTCCAAAGCAGATGTCCAGGCTCTGAAGAGATCTTACCAGGGCATTTTCAATATATAATGGTAACACATAAGAAAGATCACAGGACTGTAGGATGTGTTGATTTGGGAGGGACTTTCAAAGGTAATCTAGTCTAACTTCCATACAGTAAGCCGGGACATCTTCCACTAGATCAGGTTACACAGAGCCTCATCAAGTCTGACCTTGAATATCTTCAAGGATGGGGCCTTCACTCCACTTTTTACCAATGACACTTCCCTCAGGACAAGGGGCAATAAAGGATTTTAAACTGAAGTAGGGTAGATTTAGATTGAACGTAAAGGTATCTGAGGGTGGTGAGACACTGGAATAGATTCCTCAGAGATGTTGTGAATGTCCCATCCCTGGATATATTCACAGTTGGGTTGGATGACGCTCCTGAGAAACCTGGTCTAGTGAAAAACATCCTGGTCCATGGCAGAGGGGTTGGATTAGATAATCTTTGAAAGTCCCTTCCAACCAAACCATTCTGCAATTCTATGATCCATTTCCAAAATACAACAAATTTATATCCTACAGAGATATAGTTAGATTTTGGCTCAGGGACTACTACAGTCAACAGCAGCATGATTAAGCCTTCCTAAATAAACCCAATGTTTGGAATGTCCTTCTGTGTCCTTTAGCCTAAATGGCTTCACTATACCTGTATCAGTAAAGCAGCTCTTTCCCACCCAAGAGCCACCAAGAAGTCCAGATCCTTGGTGGGAAAAAAAAAAATCTCCCTTTTTCCTTACTGCTTTCATTAAAGTAGCATCACCACTGAATTTTGCAGACAGGGGAACAGAAATAAAAACACTTTGCTTGAATTACTTGTGTATTTTAGCAGAAGCTTCAACAGTGGGCAGGAAGGCAGCTTTGACTTACCACACTCATTTTTATTTCTGTTCTGTATAATCTTTGTTTTCTGGCTCTGAGTTGCAAACAGGCTGCGCCAGTCCATGGTGTCAGCGTAGCAAAGGTTCTTGTTCTTCATAATGGCAACATCTCCATCACTTATTTCCTTGAGGGAGCGCAGCCCCAAGGACTGGATTTTCAAGTTAACAACAGCAAGAGAATACTGGCCACTAAAATGAACATGAAGAAACAGAGAAAAACACAGAAGAAAGAGAATTAGTAAGCAGGATTTAATTCAACACACTTGATTTTGCTTTTCAAACATGCATTACTGCAAATTTCTGTCAATTTTTGTTCAAGCATGACATTGCTCTGCCCTCTAAGCTTAACACCTGGTACATAACATACCCATCATAAAACAACTGCAATACTCATATTTGGTTTTGCATCAACATTTTAAGCTAAAATCAGCAGGATGTGCGCTCTGTCAAGTAAATTATGTCAAACAATGCTTGTTGTAGGCATAGCAGCTGTTGTTCTACACTGGTCCAAGTCACCTTTCCTCTCCATCCCAATTGCCCAGCTACTTCAAATCCCAAAGTGCTTCTGATCACATTGTAACTGGCTCTATCCTGCTTGTGCTTCTAGGCTGGTGAGGGAGAGCCTGGTCTTCAAGCAGGCTCAGCACAGCCTTCTACACACAGCACAGAGCTGCAGATTTGATCCTCTCAGGGGCACATAATCTACTGCTCCAAAGATGGTGCTCAGCTCCCCACAAGCTTTCTCTCTTTTCGCATAAGTCGGAGGACACCTGCATCTCACTGCAAAGGAACCTCAGTACAGTCAGACAAACACAACTCTAAACAGAGTTTCTTTTACAATTGCTCCAGCACATAATTTGCTTACTGTTGCTTGGTTCTGCCTCGTATTATCTCCAGATTTTCAAAAGCATAGAGATCAGTGGCATTATCAGGCCAGGCCTGAATCAGTAAAAATCCTGAAATGAAGAAAAGAAGATTAAAAAAATTAATAATAAAAAAACTGCAGTCGGCATTGGGAGCAGAACCTCAATCTTGAGTTCCTTCTATGCTGGGATAAGGTGCCTATGCTTTCCCTGTGCTTATCTGACAATCTCAAAGAGAAACATGACATTTTAGGGAGCATGCAGATATTTTTAAACCCTGTTTTATAAACAGTTTACTTCTTAGACCACCATGAGGGCTTAGGAGTGCAAGAGTTCGTTGATGAGCTGCACATCCTGCTACACCAGCGATGATGGCTGAGAGGCAGCAGGCTCCGGGGGTGCTATGGGATAAAGGCATTGCTCTGTCCCGTTTGTGACCTGCTCTTGAGGAATGGGAAAACTGAAGATAAGGCAGAAATGGAGCAGAACAAATAGCTGCACAGAGGGGATTTGCTAAGGCAAGCAAGTTTCCCTGCTCAGCTGACATGCTTGGGAGAAGTGGGAGAATTTGTGAAACTGCAGGCTGCTGTGTGAAGCTCTGGGGCTAGTCACTGCTACCCTGAAGAGAACCACACAGGTAGAAGAGAGAAGGAAAAGGGGAACTAGAATCACACCCATTGACCCAGCTCTGATGTTAAGCTCATTTTGTAATGGGCTGAACAAAACTACTCTTAATTGATACCTGATGCAAGATGGTGGCTAAGTGTTCCACTGACCACCTTGTGCTTGTGGAAACACATTCACCCCCAGGAAGAGCTCTTCAGCCTGGAGAGGGTGTCTCCACAAGGATGACACAAGCCATTGAGCACACTTCCCTAAGGAGCTGCTGAAAGGTTTTCCACAAATAGAAACACTTGACTGTTTTCAGTTGGAGTGGCACGCCTCTAAATCACCACATACTTCTTGGGTGGCTGAGGATTTCCTCTGCTTTTACTCTTCACTAGGGCTGACAGTTCAGCAGAAGGGATGATCTGGCCAAACCACACACCTTGGATGGGAGAGCAGTATGGGTTATGTGGGCATTATGCTGGCAAAGCCCTGCTGACCACCTTTGTGAAGACTGACCCCTGGTAGCTCAGGAACAGGAACCATTGGCTTGCATTTCTCTTCATGTGTTTAAAAAAATTCTTTCCTTTCCCTTTGTGCTTTTGTTAGCACCATTCACAGAATATCTCAGCTTAAAACCCATTCCTGACCTGATATTTCTTTTACTGTTTTGAAGACATCCAACTTCTTAGGGTCCAAGGGTAAGGTCTTTGTGAAGGCATCACTGAAATACACAAAATGAGAAGTTGGAAAAAGAACAGCTCAGCCTGAATTTCTCTCTAGTCCTTCTCCTCCAGTGCTAAACAACCAGTAGGTAACTCACCCTAGAAATGCAACTGGGAGAATGCTGACGTCCCCATTGATCTTGGTACAATTTTTGAAGGAATCGATGTTTGTGGCATTGATGGAGAGGATCCCTTTAAGTTCACCTATTCCAATGCCATTGCACACTGTTAAAAGAGAGATACAGGAGTCAGGGGGAAGAGTGAACCCCAGTCACATGGAATGGAATAATTACAGAGATGCCATTTGTCCAGAAAGCACTTCCATATGGTCAAGTCTACCACTGCAAGATAAATATCATACATCCTTTGCCTACTTTTGCATTTTAGAAAGTCCCAAGGGATAAATGCTTCCTCCTTGCCAAGCTGTGCAGTTCTGGTCTGAGCATTGCTATACACAGGCTCCGGTACAGGCCCTTTTCAC
This sequence comes from Turnix velox, assembly GCA_013400935.1. Taxonomy (NCBI): domain Eukaryota; kingdom Metazoa; phylum Chordata; class Aves; order Charadriiformes; family Turnicidae; genus Turnix; species Turnix velox. The sequence continues at coordinate 178,400 of VZTY01012196.1, read as the reverse complement.
TCCTTGTCCCATTTTCATTTTATTCCCCTTCATGAGATACTGGGAAGGACAAACAAAGGAGAAGGGTGATGTGCAAGATACACACATGCACACGATGCACAGTTTATCTACTGTACTTGTGCATCCCAGTTGGAAAGCATGTGGCACAGCCATGTTTCCTGATGAGAACACTTGTTAGATCTCCAAATTATCACCGGATACTTATATTGGATTTGCACTTAATTAAGGTCATAACTCCATGGACTTTTTCTAATAAATAATTTCAAAGCCTTACTGGGGTATTTCATGCTTTTTATACCTTTGCTGCATAGTCCATCACACTTTTTACACTTCCGAACACCATTTTCTTCCACTTCATAAGTATCAGTATTGCAAGAGCGAACACAGGAGCCATGGTCTGTCACCACATAGTTGTCTGGAAAAAACAACGATACAAAGGTGAATGAAACATGCATTTGGAGCTGCACAGGTGCTTCAGTACTAGGAGGAAAAGGGGGATTTGAACTTTTATCATTGTTAGAAAAATACAGGCTTTAATGATTACCGCTCACAACATCCTTTGAAGGTAGATAGACATACAATGCTATCACCATTTTACAGAGAGTGCAATGGTCACAGAAGGATAAAACAACACAGACAAGGTCAGATTGTGCAGAAGTGCCATAACAGGGATCAATACACAGCACCTCTGACCCCTCACCTTCACTCACTCTTCCAGTCTAAGGGCAGGAAGGGCAGTGGTCAACCTCAGATGGGGATATCAGTTCTGCAAGCTAAACCGTCTCTTACATTTAAGTCTCAATTATTTTAAAAAAACGTGGACATGGAACAGCATGAAAGAAAAAGCAAGCATCTGCAGAGGAAGTGATAATCACAGGCCTTGAGGGGGAGTGTCTGAACCAGTTACTCTCTATCAGTCCTAATTAAGAACCAGTTAAGAGTTCATAATGCTTTGGTAATCTGCAGGATTGATCCCATATGACTTGTTCAGCTGTTTTTTTTAATGGTTCTCCTAAGGTAGAGGTTTTAATCATAGCAATCAAAATTTAATAGTGAAACCAATATCAGAGGCTATCTTCTTCACCAGATATTGTCTTTTTTTTTTTCACCTGTTCACTGTTTCCACAGAAGTTGGGGAAAACCAGAAAGCGCCCTTGCACCTGGCCATAATGTAGAGGGATGACACAGGTCCCTCCCCATCTCCTCTGTGACTGCAATCTGAAACAAACTTACGTGGACATTCCCTCACACAAGTGGCTCCAAAGCTGTATTTTCCATCGGGGTTGACATCCATCTGGTAAGTGGTGGGATTATAGAGGACCAATGGGGGACACGTATCCTTGCATGTAGCATCATCCCGAAACTTACGGCATGCCTGTTGTTAAAAATCAGCACCCATTAAACTACCTTCTCCTTAAAAATCAAGAATGGTTTTACATTAATTAGCTATTTAATAACACTCTGATGGGCTCATCTGCTCTCTGTTTAGTTCTAATGGAAAACCCAAGTACCTACAGAGATGATCCCTTGTGCTTCAAAGGTGAAAGATTGCTTAAGGTTGGGCAACTGAGTTTAATATTCGGGGGAAAAAACTGTAAGGTTTTCTTGTTCTGAACAAGTAACTCTGGCACTCTAGTTGAGAGCTGCTGGGATTCACGTGGGAACAGGAGCAAATCTACATACCTTAGAAGAATTTTCCATACAAGCAATAACCAAATCAAGACAAATGGTACTGTTCTTGGCTGCTTTTTAACAACCTAAATCAAGTCCTTTCCTGACTTTTCTGGCTAAAAATTAAACTGAAGTCATTACATTTGGCTGCAGGTAATGAGCAATTTAGCAGGCATTTATGAAGGGCAAGTTGGTTCTTCCAACCTAATTCTGCACTAATCACTCTCTTTTTCCCTCTTTTCTTCCCTAGTTTTCTAAATGAGAGAGAGTAACTCTCCCTCTGTGAGCCAATAAGGACATCATAGCCACAGAAACTAGGAATAAAGGTAACAACAAAACCCAGATTAGATGGTTTCTTTGCAATTACTTGAATGTCACATAATTCTAAATGAAATGTAGTGCAAATACAGCATACACTAAGATTTTTCCCTCCACTGCCCCGTGTTTCCCCAAATACAGTGTTCCCCTGGCAAGTGAAACCAGAAAGTGAAGCTCTGATTTCATGTCTGAATTAGAATGAAACACAAATCAAAAATGAATATCTATCATATTTGGTTTCATAGAATCATAGAATCATTCCCTTACAAGTTCTTACTTTGGTAAACAGTGATTATCAATGACTGGTGCAGAAAGCATGGTAAAGCTGGCTGGCATGGGAGCTCACTGCACTGTGGTGGCAGATGAAAATCTGCAGACCTGCCTATGGGGGGAAGTCACCCTACGGCAAAGAATTCACTGCTTGGCAACAACTTTGAGCTCAATGGGCTCATGAAGCTACTCATGTTGGTTTGCTATGTGCTAGGAAGGGCCATCTGCAGAGTCAGAAAAGAACAGCTAAGAGTGCCATGCAGATCATACATTCTACTCTTTCATGGATCACTCACACAGGAAAGCCCTGGAGCATGCTCTCACAGGCCTTGGTTAAAAGGGAAATGATCATCTAGTCTAGCCATCAATCTAACTCTAACAGTACCATATCTAAGCCATATTTCTAAGCACTAAAAAAGCCTTCTTGGATGCAGGAAGGCCAGAGAACATGCAGCTGAAAGCCTGCCTTGCCATGCCAGAGATTTAAACATAATTATGATGGTGGTACTGCATCATTACCAGGCAGTCGCTCTCCCGAGGCCCCGTGCACCCCGCAGCACACTGGTTGTGGCAGCAGTCACTGGGCACCTTTCCCCTGCACCGCCCAGAGCACTGCTGGGCACAGATGACTTTCGTTACTGCAAAACACAAGAAAAAGGGAAAAACATCAGGAATGAAGAACATCTAAGCTGTCCTTGCTGCAATGAGATTAAGAAATACAGAGAAAAGGTTTGGTGCAGGATCTGTACTAGACTGTCCCTATGGGATGCCTATTCCAGCCACATATAAAGCCCAAGCTCAGGAGCAGTGAGAGGCAGTGTCGGTGATGGCAAGAAAGGGCTGTGTTCAGTTCTAATTATCTTTGCTTTTGAGAGGTGCTAAACACTCTGGTCCAGCCAGCAAACCATGTCCAGGCCCCTGTGGCATCAATGCCTAAAACAAGAATATCTCTATGAAGTTATTGCATCTTACAGCTGGGAAACAGAGTGGGATCTGGTTCCATTTTGTTAAGAGAATCTCTTATTTTTGGTGCCAGCTTTGGGAAAAACAACAAGACAGGAGAACTGCACGGAGCCTCTACTATAACAGGAAGCTGTTCATTGTTGGTGTGGTGTCAAGATCCCTTCAATGCGCTGAAAATATTTCTGAAATTTGCAGAGAGGGGAAATCCAGTCAGCATATGTGATTTCATACACATATTGTATTATTTTTCTTTAGGGTTCAATTCTGTGGCCAAATTTTATCTTCATTACTCAACTCCCACAGGACTTACACTAGTGCAGCAACCCTGGGGAAAAGAACTGGCCCCAATCCAGCTTTTTGCAGGGAAGCAAAAACTGCCTGTAACATTCTGTTGAGAATTTGGAAATCGTCTCCATTTGAATATCAAAGCAGAGAAAAAGACAATCAGTACAATTTAAAAACAACAACAACAAAAAAAAACCCACCCCAAAACCAAAAGCAAAGCCCACCCAGAAATGAATGGCTGGCTAGTAAGTGTTTGTACTAGAGACTCAAATTGGGATAGTTTGTTCTTTACAAAAAAATTACTGGTCCCCAGAGCCTGGCATTAGGAACTGGAGAAACCCACTGGGTAAGTCACTGCATTACAGCACCCTGAGCATTTTGGCTGCATGCTACAGTAACTGTTATCAGCTTTGCATTTGGCACAAATGATCTACATTATCATCAGGAATTCCTGTAATTCAGAAACAGATGGTTGTTAATTAACAGAAAATTGGAAACGTATCCTACTAGAGGGTAAATTACAGAGATTTTAAAAAAAAAAAAAAATCTTATTTTCTATCTTTTGCTGTTACATGCTTTCGTAATCCAAACTGTATTATTTAATTTTTCTTGTAGATTTATTAGCAAGACAGTATATTTTCAAGGAAACAGGTTAATACCACAATATGCATTAGCTTCGCTTATAGCAACTCCTCCCTTCAACTAGAAACAGGGTAATAATAGGCACATTGTTCTACATGAACAGTATTTCGACACGATTTTTTTCATAAGTATCAGCATGGGAGTAGAACAGCTCATCACTTTGATAGATATTGACTAGAGTTTCCTGCTGGAAACATGTATCATGTCAAACAATTATATTTCATACAGAATATCCCATGTTCATTAAAGGAGGAAAATACCTATCACCTCCAACTTTCCCACATATGGAAATATGGGATACATTTTCAGTTGGCCAGATTCTCAAAATGCATGGAGAGGAGAGCCAGAGCCTGCACATGGTTTTGGTTTATCCACTCCCAGTCACTCTTCCATAGCCAGCAAGAGACTGTAAATGCTGGAAGTTTGCAGGGCTGAGACCTGAGGTTTCGCAAGCCCCTGGGACAGCTGTTCAGCATCAGCTGCAGGGACTGACCTGGGAAGGAAGAGCTTTGTGTGCACAACCACTGTCCATCTCAAGAGCCAAACCACAAAGCTGACTGAAAAAACCCAAAGGTTACACTAAAATAGGAGAAAAACGCTGTATGTTCCTTTTCCTTAGCTCTAGAAACTATAGATTTGGCTAGCAAGAATCTGAGGCTTAGGTGATTATTTGCAGTGGAAAACCAGAGGTAGGATGTTGCTTCTGTGTTATGTCTAGATCAGCAGTCTTTCCACTGAACTCCACATAAAATGAAAAATAAGAAACATTACATTTTCCTACTTGTTACAGGAAAAGGAAATAATGAAATAAACTGAGATAGTCTTCTTCTGAAACCTTTACTTTAGGAAACATAAAGCCTTGCAAATTATCAAGCTCTTCTAAATGGATGTTTCTGTTGCTCTCTTGATATGAGGCAAGCATCCTGCTTGCAAAGTTTTACAGTAACACACAGGAAAATAAACAAAAAATCTCACAATGCAAACTATCTCCATTTCCACATTTCTAAAAGCCTTCCAAAGCTACTCCAAGTATGGTATGTAGTGTGATTAGCCACATGGAGGTGCATATAAAAGAAACTTATTAGGATTCCAAAAAAGTGGAATTCAAGTCAGCAAAAAGCAGGTCACGTTGTGCCTTCTAATTGTAGAAATTAATCCAAAGGACTGTTAACTGTCCAGTAGAATGGCTCTGTGGGAAATAGCAGGAAAGCAAACAATTCACCACACAGCTACTGCATTCTCTCTTATATGGTAAAATAACTTAGAAAGTTCTCAAGGGCAGATGGGAATAAAGCTTTCAGTGTGGGAGACAGCTGGAGTCTTTTGCCTCTGAAGGAACAGCACATCTGCAGGGAAATCCAGATGCAAGTCAAATCACCTCTAGGTTTCCCCTACAGAAATGGAGCTACTTGTGGGAGAAGGCAAGGCTGTCCTCCCATGACTGCATTTCTGAGGAGTGGGTGGCAGGCAACATCCCATTGTGGTGGGCTTCCAGGAGACCCAAAGCAGCAGGATGCAGAGAAGGACAAATGTGATACATGTGCCACTAATGCACGCTTGACAGGTAGTTTTCAGTTAGAAACTCAGTATGTCAGAGCTCACAAGATATTTCTTAATTAATCTGCAGGCTTACATGTTTGGCAGTTCTGTTCACCTGGACCCCAGCAGTGGTCTTCTGTGCAGTTTGGATGGCATTTGGGACCTGAAACATGAGAGTGGACTATTACCTTCTATAAAGATGGACAACAACAATATCATGTAATCGATAGAAAATAGAGACTTGAGCTTTCTGTTCCAGTAAATCAGGGGAGGAAGTACCTATTTATCAGTGTTCAAAAATTTTGAAAGCTGGACCTTAATTCCTTATCCTTTTCTCATCTCTGGTTTCCTACGTGCAGTTCTCCACACTTCTGAGCAAAGGAGTGCAACACCCAGCCAGTCTGGCTTACGAAAGAGGTGTATTTTTCACAGGAAGAGGAATCTCAGCTACTGTCCTGCTGGCCCTTCTGCTGGAGACTGCATGCAACAGCAAGTCACAGCCGGTTTGCAGACAGGCATGTGCCAGCTGCTCGCTACAGGCCACATGCAAATCAGTGTTTCTGAACAATGTGCTTCTAAAAAGAAAACAAAACCAACTAGATTTGCAGGCAACTGCCAGCTACCCCAACCACAAAGTAACTTGACATGACTGCTTCGCACCTTCCTCCTGCCCTATGCCAAAAATACTCCTCAGTGTAGGACAGTCATTGGAGAGGCAGCAGAATGGGTGGACAACTTGCCTGACTTTGAAGCTTCAACGCAGAGCTCTTTCCCATCCCTCATTCCTTACTCATTCCTTACTTTTTCTTTCACTTTACGACAAGCAAAGCCCCAGAGAAGCAGCTTAATTTAGATTTCAGGACCATTATTAAAACCATAAATGGCTGTCTAAGCAGAATAATCTGGAACTCACTACTTTAAGAGGTATTTCCTACTAGAGTGGTTCTTACAGCTAGCAACACAATTTTCCCTCCTCCCCACTGCCCATCAGATAGCTGAACAAATGCCAGTACTTGTCTAAGAGTTGATGGATTTGGTGCGGGATCAAAGAACTACTCTTTTTTTTTAAATAGAAAAGTTAAAGGTTAACATTTCTGTGGGGTTTAGAGACAAAGCTCTGTGCTGACTTGTATAGTTTGAAACTCCTTGATTACACTAAGGTTCTGCAGAAAAATATGTCAACACAGAAGCTGGCTATTAGCTCTGAAGCAATTACGCAACTGGAATAAGATAAAGAAAATATGTTTTTCTGCCAATTGACAGGGCCAGAAATGAAAATAAACTTTCATTTCCCTGAAATGACTGGGGATTTTAAAGAACTCACAAGGCTGAAGGATAAGCTTGAACCCACCCTAACCATATCCTACACAAACTTTTGAACATATGTTCATCTCTCTGCTGATCTAAAGCATTAGATTTATCATTAGTTTTAAAAGGGTAATCCATGAGACCAAAACCACTGGGTTTTTATGGCACTAAGCTTGTGTTTTCAAGCTAAAAAGGCTTCAGGCCCCACAATAACTCCATGTAGGTATCCATATAGATTTTCTAGGCCAGAGCCTTACACTGTAAACAGAAGACTGCTGGAAAGTAAATGGGTGCATGTTACTCTGAGCTATCTTTGAAGAACACGTATGTAGGGTACTGTCTGAAACTAAGAGAGGCTTTCCCAAGAACTTCACTGGGCTATGAGTTAAGGATCTCACCACCATGAAAAACTGCATATAAGGCCAACAGTGAAGGAATTAATAGACTTCCCTTGGAAATGGCCTTGATGGCCCTGCATGCAGAAATTAATAGCGAGAGACCCATTGCAAGAAAGATGGGATGTTTTTTCCTCTCTCCAAAATGTGGAGCACACAGCATTTTTGGTAGTTAATACTCACAGGAAGACAGGTTGCTTGCAAATTCAAGTACTTTGAGAGGCTGCTTGCTTGTGTCAATGATGTCATTCCAGAGAACAGTGTCCATGTTGCACAGTTTGGGATTGTTGCTGATTTTAACACCTCCATTAAGAATTTCTACCAAGGAAGGAAAAAAAATCCAGTAAGTGAAGTGAGCTGCCTGTGTCTTCTGGCTCTGATCTAAAGAAAGGGAACGAAAGAATGTATTTCTTCATCTTAGTCATAGTATGCTGATAGAAAAGGACAATCTGTGTGGCACTAGTACTCCTGATGGTGCAACTAACACCAGGCACAGACTGATGGGTTCTGGAGGGTCAATTGATCTTGAAAACCACTGAGATGACACTACATGTGTCTTTCTTGCCTGGTACCACTGCCAGAGACCACTGCAAACAGCAGAGATGGCACTATTGGTGTGCACAGCCATAGACTGTCAGCCAGAGACTGTGTAAGACCATAACTCACACCGGAATTTAGCAGAAAATAGCAACGTGCATGCACTGGAATCAAATAATGCAAAATAATGAGTGGGTACTTCTCAAGGATACAAAAAACCCCACCACTTTGCTGATGCATTGGATTTTCTGGATTTTTCTACAATGGGAAAATACAAACGTTTTTTATCTTTAGAAGAAGGCTGGCCAGCAGGAAAGCTAGAAAAACTATCAACAGGTTCTTGTTTAGAAAGCGAGAAATATGACTTTGAGAGAAGATCTTCAATCAGAGCTTCATACCAATAACTTAAGAGTTGAAGTTCGCTTTACAGGTGTCTCCACCTCCTGCCCTCATCTTACCTGATAGCCGTTTCATTGGCAGCTGCTGGAGTCCCTGGGTTTTATTCATGTGGTAATTGGATAAAACTGCCAGAGCATAAGAGTTGTCATACAAAACATTGCCTCGGATGATCTGGAGGTTTTCTAGGGGAATGACGTCCACCATGTTGAGTGCAATGAGCACATAGCCTGCAACTTCCTGTATTGTCTGAGAAAAAACCAGAAGAAACAAGATTCTTATTCCACAGCACTCTTCTAGTCTTAATAGAGTCCTCCTACACCTCCAATCTGCCATCATTCAATTTTAAGGAAAAGTGGTAGAGGTCTTTGCCCTGGAAATGTCCAAGGGCAGTCTTGATGAGGCTCTGAGCAACTCAATCTAGCGCAGGATGTCCTTGCCCATTGCAGGAGTGTTGGACTAGATGACCTTTGACCAGACATATACTTATGATGTCAACAAATCTTCATCCTCTCCTGTCATTTTCTTTAAAAAAACTCCTAAACTGATAATGAGGCATGCAAAAAGCAATGCATTTAAAACATCTTATTTTAAAAATAATGTATAACTTAAGACGCGATGCTATTGCCACTGCTGCCAATCTGGAAGCAGGGAGGCAGAGCTGTATTCCCTTGCCCAGTCCATGCTAGTGAAACACTTGAAGGTCTGTCTTCATGGCAGAAAGTGTCCCTCCCTCTGCTGTAGCTGTGTTCTAATATCTGTTCCCTGTCTGTTCTCCTCTCATTTTGCTATGGTCACTCATGCATTTGTGCACAAAACAAACCTTGAGACAAGAGTACCCATGTATAAATTGCAGAGAATTATCTTGAAGATCTCTTGAAGCATCTGCATGTGAAATTAGTGCACAGGACCTGCCTGCTTTGCTCAGGCTGCAGGTGCCACAGGCTGGAAAGGGTAGGGGAAAGGGTCACAGCCTGGAGATCAGGGTAAGAGCCTCCACACCAGCATCTGCCATCAGTGGCCACTCACTTGGTGCTTTACTTTGTCCAAGAGCACCACAAAGCCCATTGCCCTCTGAGAAGTGAGGCAATGCATAAGGATGTAATAATGTATACAGATAAGAAAATATGGATTTGCGTGGCAGCAAGCACAGGTTGTCAGATGCTTGGAAAGCTACTTGTCAAAATACCTGATGCAGAACAGCAGGACTGAGAACATCCTGTAGTACAGGTGTGCTGACATTGTGGTCTACAGTTTCTCCAAAGCTAGCTAGCTATGTCTTTGTATCACCACAGAGTAGCCAGCTGATCCTTTGCACTTCAAAAATACAGTAAGATTCCTTTAGCAGGGGAGGTCACTTTGACCAAGAACACTAACCTTTAGGAAAGAGAGGTCACGATTGTGCTCCACATATGTAATCTCTAGGTTGCTGAGTACCACCTCGCAGTTGTTGTACATCCTCTGCAGGCTGGTGAAATGGTCTTCCACATGTCCCAGTTGGGTTAGCTTATTATTTGTCCCTTGACAAACTGTGAATTAGAAGAAGAAAGCTCCATGAAGGAAAACAAGAGTTAAGTGAAGATTTATTGCTCATCTATCTTTACACAGTAAGTGAAGCATTACCACAAATTCCTAGGGAATAAGACTGCTATCTTGCATGATCCTAACATTACACTATTATAGGGAGCATGTGATATTTCCCAGGTAGAGTGATGTAGCAGAATTTAGAGTCAGAGTAATTCTCCATCACTTTCTATTATATAAAGCAGTCCATGATGGGACCTCTGTACATATGTTGCACAAAGTTTTCAACATCACAAATACAACTTGGTGCCCAAGGAGAAGGAACTGAGCAATGATACACTGCCATCAGTGGATGCTACCAGGTATCACCAAAGGCAATTTTCCTGAGAGGGGACACTGAGTCTTCTTGTAAACTTAGTGGGAGGGAGCAAGGGCTTTTCTGTGGGACTCTTCAAGCTTCAAGGTTTTAAGAGCAAATTGAACCTCCAAGGTTCACACATAACTTGCCTCTCTGCCATATGGGGAGTATGATTCAGCAGATGTCCTGGAATATTCAGCTTTGGTATGTATATTCATCTAAGCCTACTATGCTGGTGAGGAAGGAAACAGTGCTACACAGAGCACCACTGAGATTACAAACAGCATGATAGAATTTCAGGTAGGAGCTAATTTTTCCATTACTCTGCTTTATCAAACCCAGAAGAACAGACAGAAGTTATCACAGAATCACAGAATGACCCAGGTTGGAAGGGACCTCAAGGATCATGTAACTCCAACCCCCCTGTCTAGCAGGGCCACCTAACAAACACATTTACTAGATCACCACTATATGCAAATATAGCAAAAAGAGCAAAAATATATTGCTTTAAAGAAAGAAACCACCATCCATAAGTCCCAGAAACTCTGTAATTATCCAGTCCCTCACTGAGCTAAAGTAATACAGAGGAAACAAGGATGATACAGAAGGCAACATAGCAACAAAGTTCTCAACACCTTACAGGTGGAAAGCCTCAGCCCAACTTTTATCTTCAGTGAGAGCAAAAGGAGTTTGTTACCTCATCATTGCTACAATGAAACCCCAGCCTAACCTCATGGCTTTTCATATCACGCTGAAAGAATCACATTCTTTTAACTTGCAAAAAATAATACATTGAATGATATTTTTTGTAGAGCCTTAATTCCTAGAAGCCCCAGTCCTGCATTGGAATGCCATTATGTGGGGTGATAAAAGACAAATAACAAAGACAAATAACTGGAAATAAGTATTGGAGCTAGACAACACATGTTGAAGATTTACTGAAAAACTGATGTTTCATTAGTTTGAAAAGTAACTTAAGAAGCAGTGATAAAAACACACATCAATCATCAAAACCATTCACTGAACATATGTTACTTCTCAGTACAGTCATCACCACAAGGAACTACAGGGGTAACAGATTAAATACTCTTTGTCCATGTTTAAAGCAGGGCTATTCACTCAAATTCCTGTTATTTCTCATTGTACATCTAGATAAACATTGTAATGTTTCACATCAGAGTAGAAACTGCTAGTAAAAGGGGACAGTTTAACAGGCTGTGATTACACATCTAAGCTGCTTGTTACTACATGAGCCTCAAAATGTAGGAAATGACCTTTTTTTACATTTGCTTTGGCAGATGAGAAATTTCCACGCTGGATTTTCTGTTTCAGTTTCAGACTTCAATGTTCCAATGAATTCAAGCTTAAAATCTGCATTTGCCTTCTTCAGACTCAAGTATGAGCTCCACAAATTATCAGAGTCAGAGGAAGAGTCTTATTCTGTGAAGTGGTCATATTTTGAAATAAGAATGTTAGAAATTTTATCATTTGCTGATCAGTCCCATGAAATGGTTTGTTGTTGGGAACAGAGGTGAACTGATTCAGAAAGTCAGAGTCCTCCCAGAGGCTCTTGATTTTTAAGAAACATTATCTTCCAATCAAGGAAAAACCCAGTAATAAAAGATTCTCAAGCGGTTCAAAACCCTAACCTGTATGCACATATTCAGCATCTTGTATCTGCTCTCTAAAAATGGTGTGATTTTGAAATGTTCAAAACAGGACCAGGAATAGTTTAGACTGTTCACATAAAGAAAGACATTCGAGCAATTCAGCCTGTTGCAGTCTTCAGAGTCCACAAATGGACTGATGTTCTCTTTGCATCTGATGTATTAACAGCAAAAATTNTCAGCCTGTTGCAGTCTTCAGAGTTCTCTTTGCATCTGACATATTAACAGCAAAAATCTGCTCTGAAACTCAAGGCAGGTGATATACAAAAGCTGCTGTGTTCATGCTACATCTGAACTGAAGGAAGGATGAAAGGAGGAGCCTTCTCTGGCAGCACCTTCCCGGTTATCCATGCCCATGATTGACCCTACATGGCTTGGTACCAGTTGGATTATACAATAAACAGTCCAGCTCATGGACACATGCCCTAGGAGAAAGTGAACATTTTTGGAGCTCTGAACTAGGCTCAACTGTCTTCACAAACACAGACTTTTTCTCTGCTTGCTAGGTCAAGGCTGATGCAGCAGACAGGGGGCACAGCTACTCTTGTGTTTCTCTTTCTCCCTGTCTCAAGGGACAGCTCATGAAGAGTTGTTCCAAGCTACAAATAATGCAGAACAATAAATAAATGGACAGAAGGTATTTTTAGCTCAGGAAAGCTCACTGATTTATTTTGTTCACCATGGTGCCCTAGGAACTGCTGCACGGGAAACAGTTCTGAGGAGACAGGGGCCTAGAGTCAAGAGAAGGAGCTTGCCAGCTTGTGAAGCCGCAGCGGGAAAATCCAGACATAACAAGCTCTGAGGAGGCTTCAGGCTGATTGTCCAGGGTCTACTTTCTTCCCCTGCTCTGTGAGCAGAGAGCACTTTGATGGCTGTGTATGAAAGAATGAAAGATGTCTTAAGCACATATATACAAATCCTCTTGTCCCCCCCATCAGGCTCATTGTATCCTCCAGACAATAAAAAGAAGATACAAATATGATGTTAGTTTGAAGAGCAAGAGAAAACGAGTTGCATCTGTTAAGTATGTGGTTTCTGACCAGTATATGTCTAGCATCAGTCAGACAGCCCTACAGAAGCTTTCTTCTTCATTCACAATTTTGTTTGCAGAAAGAGACATGAGGCCAAATCCCTGTTTGCTACAGGGATCTGAGTACATTCAACAAGTGAACTTCATCATAGTGGCATTTACCAAATGGGAACCTGTGTCATAAGGTCTATATGATGAGCTAATAAAACCCAAATCAAACAAAACAAGCTAAAACCCTGCAGCACTGTTACGGAACTCAGGCAAAGATGCTGAATAATTTTCCAACTGGAACATTTGGAAACAAAAGAAAAAGGCCTGCTTCCATGTGATGAATAATACAATTCTTGTAATTTCTTTGCTTAGGAAAACAGTGCTCTGAAAGAATACATGCTGTAATTATCTGTATATAACACTAAGTGTGGATGCCATTCTGGCCAGAGGCAAAAGCACAGACAAAGTGCCGCCTGCCTCACACTGCAGAGTTTTAAGTGGGTTGTGCATGCTTGAGTGGATGGGTTATATTATGATTTAACTTCTATTCAGCTTGACCTATTTGCACTCCAAAGGATGTATTTTGATGCCACACAGGTTCCTGATATACTTTTGTTTCAACATGTAACAAAGCCAGCACTATCCAGGTTTAGGAGTCAGTGGCAGACATGGATACTTACTTGGTACTGTTGGCGCTATGGTAGTAAGCATCACATAATATATATAATATGAGGACACTTACACATGGCTGCAACAAATTTTAACATTAAAGGAGAGTGAAAAAACTCTCTGGTACCTCTAGAGAGAAGTTTCAATGAAAATTTAGGATGAGAATGCTCCAGAATAGCAGACAGGCTGAGATACAGAACTGAACTTCAAGGCACACTCCGATCACTGAAAAGATGAAAGTTATGCTCTTTTCTGTGATACCATAAAAACACAACCAGTCTGGAAAGTCTTGACACAGAAAGGACATCTCAGGATGAGTATGAGTATCAGCCTGTATGAGTGCTGAGAGTGAAGCTGCCTGCTGGGAGCGTGAGGTCTCCTGCCACAGCTGGAGCAACCAGGTGGACACGCACAGCCCCAGCCAACACCCCTGCAACGTGGAGGCAAATCAGAAAGTCTGGGGCAGCAGCATGGGATATTGCTGCAAAGCATCTGATTTCTATGTGATGTTGCTTGTAGCACACACACATGCTGCGCTTCTGAAATGCCAAAGTCATGTTGATCTTGAATGTGTTACAGTATTACCTCAACAGACAGCCTAAAAAAAAAAGAAGGCAGGATATTGCTGAAATGAGCCAAAATGTGAGGTGTTGTCTGTATAACAGCTGTGATCAAAGAGTTGAAGAAAGAGGCACACTGTACTGATAGATGTGAACTTGCTGAATTTTAGTGCTTATGAAGTGCAGAGTTGGCTGCCTTCAGTACTAAATTCTTCTGTCCTCAGACATACTTATTCCCCCTTCTCTGCCTCATACTTAGCCTTAACAAAGCATTTCCAGGTGATGCAAAGGGGTGAGCCCTTTGCAGCCCTCTGCTCCTTGGTTGTTGTGGGGTTTTTTTGCAGCCTAAAGAAGTGGAGTAAAACCAAACCATTTCCTAAATGGCATTTTCCATGACTGACCGTACAGAGACAGGATGTGTCTGTCCAGCCATAATGCCAAGCGACTGTATTCTCCCAAATCCATATAAGCTCAGATTAAACAAAGTTGTCATTGCAGCAATTGCCCGGGTACAAGTGAAATTTGTTTTAAACTTTTCCCCTGATTACCAAAGTGCCAATACTGCCATACGTTCGTCCCAGACTTGAGGAAAACTCCCAAGAATGTTTTGAAATCAAATTACACTCAATTCCCAAATCATCAGCTTTTTCTGACTATGCTTAGCTCTGTTAGTCTCCCTGCAATTCTGACAAATACACTGAAATAATAACTCACAAAGGCAATTTCAGAGACACACAAGTCCATTTCCATGCTTCCTATATCACTTAATAACCCTGTATGCCCTAGCGTAAGAAATTAATATCCCTTTACTGCACCTTTTCCAGATATTTTTGACACAAAAAGCAAAAGCAGCAGACAAGAGATGTCTGTTCAATCTGCCAGCACATCTATAAATACTCCTCTCTCCTCGCTTATTGGCAGTAATTTCACTTTTAATTTTTTTAAGGTTTTTCAAGGCAGAGCAGTATCTTCCCAGGCCCTTGGTTCAGATACAAAACTGCCTCTGAAGCCCAGACTAGATGATGGCTCTCAGTGTCCTAACATCACTGCTGTTACTGATCTTCACCTAATGGGGCCTCAAAAATTAAATGAAGACTCTTGTACTATTCAAGCAGAAATCGGTACATCAGCTATAAGGGCTGGTCCTGTGTATCAGGTCTTATTTTTAACCAACTTCAAAGCTTTCCTTCAAAGCTACTGAACAGATCCACACAACCTGCTGTGGAAACCAGAAAAATGCACCTAGAACTGTCAAATGATCAAAATAATGGCATTTATGCTCACAAGGAAGTACCAGAGAAGACAGGACATTTGTCAGTCAATCCATGTCTAATCTAATTTCTGGTAAGGGAGAAACAACTTTGTATTGCCCTCCCTAAAGAAAACTGAATAGGAAATATCTGAGGTAGGAAAAAAAAGTAACATTTCATTACATTCAATTAACCACTTGAATTGAAGGTCTTAATATATTTACTAGTTCCTCAAGAGTAGAGAGAGATGTGATGGAGAAATTTCTGAATTATTGGGTTGAATGTACTTTACAGACTGATAAGAATTTCAAGAGGGAGGAAAGTCCATATGATACAAAAGGAAATCCAAATTTACTGTGGTGTGTTATGGGAAGTTACAAAAAGGAAAGTTCGAAAGCAGGTGAGGAGTACTAACAGTGCTCAGATGCAAGCAGATGTTTTCCCTTGAGAACAGATGTTCCAAATGCATCCAATGCCTAAAAAATCCTAGTTTGAGCTCATTGACAGTAACATTCGGGGCACTGAAAATGCTGTCACAGAAGACAATAACTTTGCATATATTCAAATACTGTTATTTAAAACATCATGGAAAATAGCCTCAAACTGTGTGGTTTAGAGTAATGCAGTTACTGAGATTAATTCTGACTTTTAGACAGAGAAAAAAAAAAAACCACCAAACCCTTATCTGGAAACTGTAACTGCAAAACTGTCCCAGAACTAATGCCATAGAGAAGAAAAAGAATATGCCTTAAGGGACAGCTTTCCCAGATGGTTTCTTATTTCTATTTACTACAGAAAGCAATTTTTCCAGATAAATCTAATTTTAAGTCTCCCTTGCTCCAGCAAAGAATGGAGATCTGCCCTCTGATGGCAAGAGTCAGATCCTGAATTGCAAGGGATGGAGGAGGCAGTGTGACAGTTGGGCAGCCCAGTTGCTGGTGAGTGCCTTTACCTGACAGAATGAATAATTACACACAAACCAAGTTGGTCCTGAATGAAGACCTCTTTAAAGTCAGAGCATTTCTAACAACAAGGGATTATGCTTTATTAATTCCCTAGAGTGGGTGGTTGTTTTTAGTAATATTTCTATTTTTCTCCTCTGTTGCCATTATTTAATTCAGCATGTATCTTCATTAATCCTCCAGATTAAGGCCAGACCAGGATGTGCTGAAATCAATCTTTCTTCTGGCTTCAATGTGAATTGTATAAGGGATTAAATGCTTCTCTTGTGGATGCCAGCATAAATTTGGAGCACCTACAATGACATGGTGGGCTAGCCCAGAGTTTAAGCTTTCCTCTCTAAATACCTTAGGATGCATCTGTGGGAAAGACACTAACATCTTCTGTTAAATGCCATTAGATTTTCAAAGAAATGGGAATTGTAACATTGCCAGCTTGTGAAAAGAAGGATTTTTAAAGGTTTATAATAGATTTTAATCTTTGGAGGTGGTGCTACTAGTGGGTTACTGAAAAATAACCCAGGTTTAGTTCTGTTTTCTTCTGATGCCTTTTTAAGTTGTCTGTAAAGAAAACATCAAATCAATGCTGAGGATGCTTGCAGGTGACACAAACATTGGTGGGGTTCTCAGTAAAAAAGAAGTACGAGCTGGTTTGTATAATTTGGGAAAATAAGCCTTCTGAACAACATTTGTTTGAAATATAGACAAAGGCAAGGTCTTGCATCAAAGAACCACAGAAAACTAAGCAGAAAATAGGAAAGTGGGAGGTAAATGCCATGAAGAGGACTTGGGGATTCTAAGAGGTGACCAGCTCAATGCTTGACACAAGAGAAAATGGCAGCTGCTGGATGCCACCAGTAGGGAAATGCTAAGGAAGGGGAGACAGGAGCTGGCACTAATTGCCTGCAGTGCCCTGGCAAGAGCAACACCTTCTGCACTTAGAGGGCTCTCTTCTCCCAGCAAAGAGGATGCCACGGGGCACAGCTCCTGCTCCCAACAGTACTAGAATTCTACTCAGGCTTTAGCCCTTCTCCAAGCTTCATTTCCACCCCATATCTCCATCATGTGGCCCATGACTTTGCCTTGAGATTTGTAGGCTGTCTGTTGAGAGCAATGGCTGGAAAATCAAGCTCCCCAAGATGTTCTCACCAGCAGTGAGGGTGCTGCTGCCAGGCTGTTCCTCCCACTAACACCTTTTGGGAAGGCTACTATAAAGGAAACCAAGAACTTGCATGGGGCTTTCTCTGTTGAGCTCTTGCTCAAAGTTAATGTCAAGGTCTATTGCAAGTGCAGTTACCAAAGAACTCAATTAATGAGCTGTTCCTCTGATTTATTTAGTGAGGAAAACTCAAGAATAAGGAAACTTCATATATATTGAGTGCTAGCTAACATTTGCACACATATATACACAAATGAAAACAGTTTATAAATTTTACAGACACTACTTAATAAATTTTGGACAGAAAAACCACACAGGTACTCTTCCTCTGTTTTTTAACCGTATTTATAGAAACTCGGGCCACACTATGTCACTTAAAGTCAACACTGACTTTGTGGTCTTCCCCTCTAACTTTCTCCACATGAGCCCAACGCAACAGGGCAGTGAGCTTAGTCTTACAGATCTATCAAGACCAGGGTGGGCAGCCATTTTTTCAGCCCACAGTTCAGCCTATACTTTTAGACAGAGAAAAAAAAATGCTCTAAAGTGCAAAGTGTGACTGACTCTTCCAAGTAAAAACAGCTGCTGCAGATCAGACATCCAAGTGGCACATTGCACAGGGAAACACCACTGTCTGCTCAGGAGAAGAATGAGACCTTGAAAACTGCTATGGAGGAAACTGGGGAAGAGAAAAAGGCAGTCAGTGAACTACAAGTAACACTGGATGGAATGATTGCCATCCCATTTACATAGGGTCATCCAAGAGAAAGTATTGCCCGTGCCTGTGTTTGAGAACATCAATCTTCATTCTGCGTGAAACCCAAATACAGACCAAAATAAGTTTTGTCTTGTACTGTGGAAGACACCCTCAAGCAAGATCATGCAAGTGGTGAAAACCCCCCTGGTGTTGCTCTTAGTAGGCTCCATACCCTGTGATGGTGTCCCCGAAGGGCAGGCCCACCAGGTAGCACAGCCTCTGGCTAACAGTCCATGGCTGCAGCCTTCCTGCCCTCCAGCTTCCTGGACCCATCACACAAAACCTGCATGCATACAATGGACAAAGCTATGGGAGCAGAAAAATGCCTTCCATTCCATGTTCAGGCCCTGGGAAACAGCTTGGAGAAAGCAACACTTCTTGGCATCCACAATAACTGCAAGGGGTGTAAAAATCCTGCACAGAGTCCAGCAGCAAGTGGACAAGAGATCTCTGACAATGGGTATGAGTCACCCAGCCTTTCATCTGGGGAGACATTTGTGGCAGGGGTGCAGCACCTCAAGATTTACACCAGGTATCTGGAAAACCAAGGGGATGGCATCAGATATATGAGCTTGTGTAGTCTCATCTGAAAGAGTTACATTTTTCATTGTTGTTTGTTCTGGCAACATCTATGGAGCAGCAAGATTTTATAGCACAATAAAAAGAAACTAGAGATGTGTGCCCATGAAAATGTGGAACCAGATTCTAGTTACATCAGCTCTAAATTGTTTAAAATTGTTTCAAAATGAGTTAATTTGAGAAATCAGGTTTAATAGCATTAAACTAGGTTGTGAACATTTTACCACATGGAATTTCTTAAACACACTTTCCATTTGTGCCATCTAAGGAAAAGAAAACACATATTTTTCTTTATTTATATTAGATCAAGTCTTAAGTTGAAGTCAGCCATTGTGCTCATATGTGCACTTCCAAGTCTCTTGGGGTGTAAATTCTGTGTAAGCACTGATTTTAAAAAGGCAGGAAAAACCACTTAGATCTTTTTCCAAGCAGAAGACTAAAAGCTTGCTATTAAAAATGACACACATTCTTATCTTTTTAACAATAAACATATATACATACATATACATATATACGTATACACATGTATATGTAGCTTCTCCCAGATGACTAGACTCGTATCTCTAGAGACTGCAGTATATCAGGAGAACTGCTGAAAACACACCAGCAAGTACACAGGTTTTGTTCACTGCTTGGAAATACAAGCACCCACTTCCACAACAACCGACTCCATCTACTTCTGTACACAGTTCTGCCCACTGAAGTCATGGTGAATGCTGCTAGCAAACACAGTGGATACTGCAGCACCCAGCCTCTGGGACTCTTTGCAGCCACATCACTCACTGTATGATGCTTCCTCCAAAGATGATCCATACTAAGGGGCTATGCCCAGTTTCAGTCTCATACAGATTCAAGCTGGTAAGCTACAGAAAGAAGGATTTCTCCCCCAAAAAATTCCCCAGGAGACATCCTGACCCTTAGGAACAAGACTGTCTTCTTGAGTGAGGCTAAAACAAGACCAAAAACTGTAAAAAGGACTAACATAAACAGTATTTGCCACTTCAAACAATAAAGGTACTGTTAAGTTATCTGTACTATTGTAGCAAACATCCCATCAGCTAAATACAAAGGACAAATAAAAGCTGATAAAAACCTTTAAAACTTTGTCTCCGGCTTCATGGGAATGAATGCTATGGTGAGGGCTTCCAGCAAAAAGTTATACACTTGCATATCCAGCAAGCAAGTTAATACCTGCTGCTGAGTTTGAAAAGCCTCCAATAATATTAAAGTTTAAAAGGAATAGCTGAAGAGTATATTAAATGTAAATGAGTCCTGGATCACCTTCAGATCTTTCTTTAAGCCTTGAGTAAAACTCAACATAAAGACAACTACTGAAACCAATGGGATCTAAATCAAGCCCTTATTTCATTTAATTTAACTGTGTGACATTCAATAAATGAGTTAAATACTTTCTACCATGCCTTTTTTCTGGAAGGAGAAGAACTACAATTACTTCTTGAAAGCACAGCTAAAAAGCCACAAAGTAATTTAACAGCACCTTGGTAAGTTTTGAAGATGGAGACTAATTTATCTTCAAAAGTCTGGGAAGAAAAAATATTGAGTTTAGTCGTTGGTACTATAAACGTTGCATGTTACAGCAAGTGGACTGCTTTTAGAGTCGGTACTATTTGCAATAGGGAGTCTCAGATGCATATAATGGCAGAGTTCAGTCCTGTGAAGAAATGTAAACAAGTTTGAACTTTTTAAAAAGTACCTGAAATGCTTGATTACAGTACATTACATGGTGTTCAAATGCTATAAAAATTCCATCTCTTGATTTGCAGGGCTAACCTCTGCCTTTCAACCTGAGCTGGAAGGCAGGCAGCCTTCCTCATGCAGTGCTCCATGGCTTAGCACCAAGCCCTGAACTCTGCACTCTGAATCCAGAGATATGTTACACTGGATAAACCTCTGCTAATATTCTCAGTCTTGTATTATCATAATGCCCATCCACACAGCTCCGAGAAAATGAGATGATAAGGTTTATATAGTTTATTCTGATTGGTTCTAGAATAGGGTCCATGCATGGGTTTTATGTCTTTCTGACCTTGTTAAAACAGCCTCTGCACTTCCTCCTGCTTGTTTTTCTCCAGTTCTTTAAAAGAAACATTTCCACTTTGGCATAAAGTATTTGAGGCCCATGCAAGCACAAAAGACTGTACAGCAATGGTTACTGTGGCAGACGTTTGAGTATCTCATATTTATCTCTTATCTTTAAAATACACTAATAAAAGAAAAATAGGGATAAATAAAATTCTTTTCTCTCCTGAAAAGAATAAAAATACAGAAGTGTCAAAAGCCAATAAATCACCTTGTACCAGTCTTATGGTCAAATTAATATTTTGGATATACTCAGAATTTACGGCTGCTTAGTTGTGACCTACTTAAAATCATTATGAAGATGAATGCAGCTGCTACATTTGAATCTGCAACTCCTTTGTTCTCAGAGATGGAGGGATGGTACTGGTTGTGGACCGGTTAGAAGCAACAAGGCAGGCAAAACACCACACAGTTTTCTCAGACACAAAACCCCTACATGGAAATGTGAAAACTGAGAAGATGACATGTGGATAGATTTTTTTAAAAATCCACCCTTACATAAATGCCACAAACCTGCTTTAACTCGTTCCACTCTCTGCAGAAAATACTGCCAGAAAGAAATGACTCCACTAGTCCAGTGAAGGGAGTGAATAAACATCCCCTTTTATTCAGAAAGCTGGTAACTCAGCTATAAACCATGCTACAGCACTGGAAGAATAAAAATGTTATCTGTATCCGTCAGCTAGACTGTCTTTATCACTGCCAAAGATGTCCTTGAGGGGAGGAAAAAAACCCCGAAACTTTTTCCTAGAGCCGCAGAATTCATGTAGAGACATGAAAGCCTGACTGTAAAACTGATCTCATTCATTCCTGTTCCCATCTGCTCCTCTGTCCCCACAACATTTCTTCTACAAGATTGCACTTAAGTATTTTGATGGGTGAGGGTTTTTTCAGTAATACACTGAGTTTGGGTATTTTTCTTCTTCCCTCCCCTCACTCCTCTTCCACTCTCTGATTAGAAATAATGAACTTTTGTCTTTTAAAATGCTACAGCATTTCATAAACTGCTGATGTTGTGCACAAGTTTTGGGCCCAGGGCAGCAAAGTGATTGCCTGCCTGAGAGCGGGTGAGCAAGCCCTGCTACAGCCCCATCCTTCCCCTGCATGCACAGGCAGTGCACTGGGGAGCAGCAGAACAGCTCTTAGTCACATCCTTCACAAAACAAGACAGGTTTTCTTTGTTTTCTAGAAACAAAGCTGGGAACATCCCAACATAAACTCCAGCACTAGAATTACCGGTGCAGGAAACATTAGAGGTGTTGCAGGAGGATGCTCTTTGCTCATTTTCAAGTGTATCCACTACAAACATACATCACTCCAACACTGTCAGGATGCCTCATTTGTCTAAGAAGCCCTCTGCACTTTGTGTCCTTTAAGGCATTACCTTGTCTTCAGTTTTTTGTTGTTTCAAGTTTCTTATAGCAGGACAACTAAAAGCACATCGTTGCATATTTTTGGTACACTGGTGCCATGGTTTTTTCATGGAAATTTAAAGAAAGGCTTGGTAGAGTAACAAGCTGAGAAGAAATTACAGGTAAGCAATTTTGGGATTTGAGACCCACCACACCAAGAATTCACATGCTTGAATCTTTAAAATTTCAGAGACTTTTACTGAATCCTAAAAATATATTTTAAAAAAATTATGCAAGACATGGACTTATGAACTTCAGTGGAAAAAAAAAGTAAAATAGCACTTTGTTTTCCACAACATGACATTAACATCGAAAGGTTTTGGCTTCTGCCATTGCACCCCAGAAAGTTTCCATCATTGCAAAACAGTGGCCTTCTGAGCAAATACGCGCGTCATGCTCCCAACTCTCCCACTGCATTGCGAAGCTGCTCCCTGTGTTAAGTAACTTCTGATAAGCCTCACTAAAACCAGAGCCACCTTATCAGGGTAAAATGATACCTAGCAAGTTTTTGAAGCCGTAGGTCTGTTTGGCTGCCTTTGATGCATTTGCCAGTCTCCCACTGCTATCTATCACTTCATGGAGGAGCCGCAGCAGCTCTTGGAAGCCCAGTAAAATCACCTAGCTGTGAGCAATGAAATGCTACCAGCTCCAGACAACAGAGCAGCTTTGTGTTTTAGCAGCTTTGTGCTGCCCTCATCTTCACCTCACCCTCCCCAGCAAACTTGGAAAGAAATAACCATATTGAATAAATCTCCCATAGGCTAGGAAATAAATTTTGCAGGGCTGAATGTGAGACCATGGAACGGTATGGCTAATCTTGGAAAAATACAAGCTTCTTCCCAAAACTAGAAATAAAGGTCTGCATTGCAAAATATAAGTAGAGGTTTTCCACAGTAGGGATGGGAGTTTGGCATTCAAATTATACAGCACGCAGTGGATGGTAGCCATGAGAACTGTCTTTTCAAAATCCCTTCTTGGAGATTGAGCAAGCAAGCAAGGATGGAAGTTCTGTAACTCAAAAGTAAAGTTTTCAAACTCACTGTACCTTTGTGAAGGAACTTTATTATGGAAGGAAAGCACTAAGTTTGCTCTGCACATTAAATTACTGTGTTGGTATCAATGTCGCTTGAGCATACTTCAAGAACCAGTCTCTAAAAAGTCGTTTCTTACTTGCACTGGGCTGCAGTACCTTGAAGCAAGCTCCTCATTATTAAGTAGAATGTGACACAGCCTTAAAAATAATGGCAGGAACATTAAAAAGAAAGAAAGACGGGCTTAGAGGAGATAGAAACCAGCTGCTGGTAGATGCATTACATTCTCACTCAGCTTACAGGCTTCCAAAAGGTTCTGGTACAGGAGCTGAGAAATCCCATGAGAAAAGCTAGCTTGTGATCTGAATAAGTTATACAGCTACAGGACATCTCTGCTGTCACCAGGTCTGCTTTTATGAGCCAGTCTCTGATACAAGGGTTTTGTGTTTTAGGCCTCAGATCTCATAACAAAAATTATTGTGTGCTCAGAGCTTCGCCAAAATAAGTTTCCATTACAAGACTCAAAATGGTCTATGGAAAGTTCCTGTTGTACTCCACTCATCCTTTCCAATAAAAAGACAATACAGTTCACAGGAAAAAGATCTGTCAGTGTGTATCTATTTCAAATAATGCACTACTAGCACATATCAGAAAAGAAAATGAGGGTCAAATAATAAGTCCAATGTGGTTTTTGTAATGTTATTCTTTTCTCCACACATTGGAACCAACAATTGCATAGAGGAGTCCCACAATGCCTGACTGTAGGACACCACATAATACCCTGCAGGACATTGGGACAGTGCAAAATTCTGCATTTCTGAAACTCAGGATTGATTTAATGTTCTTAGGAGGAGGCAATCCTACCCAGAACTGCAGGGATACTTACAAACAGCAGTCACACCTGCTCCTAGTAACATGTGTCTTCATGCATGCAAAATTTGTCTGCTCATCTTTTTTCCATTCAATTGCCTTAATCTCAAAATTTGACTTTCCATCAGCAAGGTAGAACACAGTTTATGCTCCAAGAATAAAAAATTCATATGGTGGAAAATCTGTGTTGGCCTAGATTAGTGACCGTGTAAAGACGATGCTGTTGAAGCTCTGATGGATGGCACCAGTGCTGCTTTTGAAACTTCTGCTTTACTCCATTATTTTTGTTTTCAAACTACCTTTTAAGACCCAAAGTAGCTACAAGTAATCACACCCTATACCACAGAATTGGAAATCTTTTCCCCGTGGTCATTATGTGAAAACTTACGGAAAGGTAACAGGATTTCAAAGGAAGTGAATAAATGTGCACATCACTCAGACAGAAACCTATTTTTTGCCTGTATTTTAGTAGAGGGATGTTATTATGTCTCTGTGGTTATTACTGCAAATGCGTATTCTCCCATTCATTCCAAGGCATCATTTAAAGCGCTTTGTCACCAGTGATTTTCAACCTGTGCTCTGCATCTCCCTGGGAGTCCCTGGACTATTTTTATGCCCACGAAAGGTAAACAAAGAAAAGTGTATATTTGCTAGACAGAGGTCTGTGCCACATTTCCCTTAGAAATACTGTAGATGCCTACAGTATTTCAATTGGTATTCCAATACCAGTTGTTGGAAACAACTGGTATGCATAATCCCACTCCAAACATACTGTGAACTCCTTCAAAGCAATTCCTTTCACTGCCGTTCCCCTCCCTCATATATTTTATATATATAATATTTTAAGTGGCCTCTCAAAGCCACATTAAGTCAACCTGAAGTATAATGAAGTGAGAATAAACTTGCAATTTTTAGGCATGCGGAATAAGTATAAACTTTAATTTCAAAGACAAACAGAATGCATATGCTTAATTATGATTAAAAATTTAAAGAGGATGTGGGGTATAAACAACTTAGTTGCTGGAACCACCACAAACCTCTGGTGTCCCAGCTCATTGACCCCATGAAGACACATGGCTGCAGAGATGCTACTACTATACTGGGACAGTCCCAATCTCACCACAGTAGCTCCACTCTGGTTGGCCTTAGAGAAAGCATGTTTTATTGTTAAAACAACATTGCTAGGCACCTCATATTTGCCAGATAGTGCCAAATGCTCTTTATCCCATTTTAATAAACCTCTTGTTCTGGAAACACACGCATGAGCAGTCTGCAGAGGCAAGGTGAGACTTAAATTCGCAACAGTGAAAATCAGCAATGAGTGAACAGGCAATTTACATTTTGTTGGACTGATTTTTAATTTTTTTTTTTTTTAAGGACTGAAATTTCTCTCCCATCCTAATAACCCAGTACCAAAAAAAGAAACAGTGTTATAACTACATCCTGGGCCTTCTTCCCATTCCTAACATAAAGCTTCACGTTTTGACCCACATAAAGAAGCCCACACCTTCTGAATGCATAAAACCTTACTTGACCACAGCAGTAGCAAATCACTGCAACCAACAGTCTGGTTTTGGGAGGCAGGCAGCACACCCTGAAGGTGTGATTAAGTAGCTACACTACCACATTTTTTCAGCTACCAGTAACAGAGGAAGGGCTGGTCTACAGTTCTTGCAAAGGCTCAACTCACATTAATCTGTGGGCCCAGAGGGAATCCACCCCAAGGTGGTAAGAGAAGTGTAGAGAACATTACTGTAGTGTTACCATCTATAACATTTGAAAAATCACATCATCAGCATTAATTTATGCAGAGCAATTAAAGTTTCAGATCAAATGCATAAGCAGTCCTCTAGTTATACAATGAAAATCTCCATGGTGAAGGCACATCATGCTAAGAAGTGCTCTGAAAAGTTTCAGAAAGAAGGACAGGGACTTCAGATATTTTATAGCTCTATGTGATACTAACAGACACAGCACTGCAAGTGGAAAGCTGTGCTGTCTCAACTTCCTTGAGAGTTTATCATCACATCATTGAGACACTGTTAACTATTTCCTCGTTATGACATTATGACATCTTTCCAATGTGCAACAACTGCTTAGAAGAAAAGTAAGAGGGAAATTACAGGGATTTTTTTTTTCATTATTATTTTCCCCTATAACAAAAGCCTTATTTAGAAAGTGCAATAATAATTTCTTAGCACTAGAATGGCATAGTGTGTTTCTAAATAAAACTAGACAGTGTATTTATCAGTGACTTAAAAATGTACTTCATCCTCTATGGCACAATACCATGACTCAAAGCAAAGCATGAATTATTCAGACAGTGTTTTTTTCACAGGGAGTTATGATCCTGTCTAAATTAAGAAAAAAGAAAATGTTTGTTCATTTGGGTTTTTTTTTGAGGAAAGCATCAGATTTTCTTTAGTTCTGTTATGAGATCAAATCTTTACTTCTGAACACATGCTGCGAATGTATGACAGAGCAATAAAGACAGTTTAATAGCCTGGGAATCTCTTGCTCAAGAGGAATAAGAGCTCAAAAGTTACAGTGTAAGATCACAATATGGCTTTGACATATACCATATGCTTTCTGTGTGCCTTTTAATTGCAGCAAATGTTTTGATTCTGCAATCTTACAAATATTCCTGAAGACTCTGAGGTATTTCTCAAAGTGATTCACTCACATGGGATTTCAAAAAAAAGGAGGCTTCCTCTCATCACATTACATTAGCAGAGAATACCTTAATGAATGTGTCTAAGTGGTCAAGGACAGCTAATAAGGTATTTCCTATCCTGGAAGGGCCAAGGGGACTCTTAGCAGTGGTATTATACTCCAAGTGCTGCAGATGGAGGAAGAGATCCTCTATCATTACGTCAGCCATAGGACAAACAATTACTAAGTCCAACCATACCGCAAATACACACAAGTGCCACCAGTTCCCTGCCACTAAGGTTCAATCCTTGTTTCCATGAGGGCAAAAAACTTACATTCTCCCTCAAGCTCCCTGCTTCAGTTTTCTGGGTGCTGCCCAGAAAACTGAAATGGCAGGCACTTGCTTACAAAGGACTCATCAACATGAGCTGTCACTAGAAACTTTGAAGTCAACAGGGGAGATAAGCAAATACAGAGAACTCTTCATCTCCTCTGCATAGGATATCATGTCCCTTTTTTTGCAGAAAGGCAAAGATTTCAATAGAGATATAAAATAAATCATATTTCACTAGAAACATCTGGAGTTTTATCAGACACAACATGCCTGTGATTTATTAATTAAGGAACAGCAAGTAGATTAAGAGGAATGAGTGACATCAGTGATAGCTTCAAGCAAATTACTCATCCATTGGAACCTACAGGGACATATAATGTTCCTATAGGATCCCCATGTGACACTCAGCTGTGCCACATCTCACCGGGGACATAGAGAGGTCCTGAGAGGCAGTGAATCCTGTGTCACCACTTGGCAGGTAGCTCAACTTCCACCTCTCTCCCATTGGTGGAATTTATTTCTAAATGATCAGGCTTTACCCCCCATAGCACTTGCATAAATTGCACAAGTATTGTTCTTTACATTAAAGTAGCTTGCTCCCCAGTCTGGTATTATCTTTCTCAATGCAAATAACAAGTCCCAGATCAATGAAATTCATTCAACAAGACAGATTTCTTTAGCCCTATCTAATAAAACAGTGTATTTTTTCACATTTTTCCTTTATTATATCTCTTGCCCTTCATAACTATCTGCCATTAAGCTGAGGATCACAACTGCACATAGTATTCGTGGGCTTAGCAATGCATTGCAAGTAGAATTAATACCTTATCCCTCCTGTGACCTTCTGCACAAAGTATCCTTATTTGCTGCATTTACACAAAGGCTCCACTCTTACAGCTCAAAGCAGAGCCAGTACATACTTTTGGGTTCTGTGCAACTTTAATTTTTATTCCACATGTTAGAATCTTCCAATTCTACTTACATGCTACCCAAAAATGCCTCTTCCTTCTCAGTGTATCTCAGCTCTCTGTTGTGCCATGTCACTGGGGCAAACTTAAATTTTTAATTACACATGTCCCAAGAACAAACTTTAAGGAAACCAGCAGACACCTGCTTCCAAAACTTTTCTGATACTTTTTTGTGTCCTCTTTAATATGCAGTAACATTGACCTTTCCATTTTTTCACTTGGGGAAGTAATAATCTCACAAAAAGAAAACGAAAATCCCAACCATCTAAACAAGAAACACAGTAATACTGATACTTGCTAATGCAACTAAAGCTTTTTACTGTTTACCTTATCAACCTTAATTTTTCTCTCCTTCAAAACACTTTCTGAAGCTAAGCATGGTCTCAAAGGCAGAATAAATGTTCTTGAAAATATGGGGTCCTCATTTTATTGGACAGACATGTAGAATCTTGTTTGCTTGATGACAAATTAAATTGCTTGCTTTTTAAAGAAAGTATTTATTACCTCTTCTAAACTATACGTAATAGGACCTTGATCTTGGTGTGTTGTGACTGGTGAGTGATGTTTCTAGAGATGATATGTTTCTCTCACTGAATTACTTTCCTACAGGTACTCCTAGTCATGTGCCTTTTACTGTACATCCTGTGTGTCTCCAGTATCATGTGACACATTTCGTGGCGGCAAAATCCAACCCAACACAATTTGGAGTTAATCACTGATTCATTTCCTTCTTAATTAATGCAACTTTTAGCATCCCCACCCTTTGTAGAGAATAAGAAAGGCTGGTCTTTTAAATCCAATTATTAAGTTGTTAAGGACAAATACGATTTTAAGAAATTACTCAGTGCTGTCTTCCTTGTTTGTAAAGCTCTGTTTACTTACCTGTCACTGTTTGGTTAACTATTAACCTGATGGGTTTGTTGGTTATTTTCCCAAGCAAACCAAATATTTATCAGAAAAAAACAAAACTTATTCAATAAGCCAAGTGCAAATGTTGTCTCAGGCAAGGTCAGAGAGGGCAGGGGGAGCAGTAAGTCTCTGCTTCCAAATGCGGTTCATTATTTTCAGTTGCAAATTAGGAGATAAATGGAAGAATGCAACCTTAATTTTCTGCTCATTACCAGCTTTCTTTAATAGTATTATTTGCACGGGGGTATATAATCCACTCATACTTTTCAGTGAGAAAAAACAGCTGGGTTTAAGACTGGTTGATGTTTAAAACTCACTATGAGGCTGATGACAAATTTTGTTGTTGGGTTTTTTTTTTCCTACTTCTGAGCAGCAAGCAATGAAATATTTCTAGAGAGCAACAGATGTCATATCCTATCAATAGCTTCTGCATCCTGTATAAACTCTCACTGGCACCTCCATTTGCTCTAATGGGAGTGATGGATCCTTTACCCTTTACCCTGTGGACAGACCCACAAGGCTGTGACACAGCCCAGTTGCTGAGACATCACTCCCTGTGCAGTTAGTATTTTTACCTCTAGAGATCACCAGAAATAAAAGGAGGTAAACCCTTACATGATTAAACCTATGTAACAGTGCCAAAAGTAGTCCAGTCTGTAATAGAAAATGTAAAACAGACTTTGAGATGATATCAAAAGTGATGGCAAACCAGTCTCACTCCTGTATTTCTCAAGGGGTGACACTGTTTCAGTAGATACTGCAAACATCCAAGCTGAGAGCCCAACTTGTATTAAAACATTTCACTTTTCCCAGACAGTGCTCTCCTATTTGAGGATGTTTGTAAAACCATTCTGCCAAATCTGTGATTTCACAAACTTTTCCACAGTGATAACATAAACAGTGAGTAGCAATTTATCTGTAGGATCAAGCCGTATTAAAAGGGGAATGTGAAAAAATGTGCATTTGAAAGCATTCTCTCCCCACAGGGAGGAAGAAAGCTCATACACATGTAAAAAATGAACCACATGCCCCAGGACTTGCTAGAATCAGAGCTGTCAAGTTCAATGAATTGAAAAAAAAAATCCAAAATAACAAGTTAACTTAATTAACCCTGCCTTACCTCTTATATAAAGCAAATGTGTGAGACATACAAAGTGGACTATTAGTAATCTCCATAACACACTGAGCTTTCAGCCTTAATTTTTAAACTAGCATATGACAGCTTTCTCAGGAATTATCAGATTCTGCTCTCAACATCAAAACAGAAGAAATGCTCCTGACTGTGGCAAAATTATTCCAGATCTACATCTCTTTTATGGATAGCACTGAGTTTAAAGACATTCTAGTTAACTAATTCCAAATTCTTCGTACTTGTAAAAGTTATTAACAAGAAGATAAACTAGTCTTATTCTCACTACCATAAAGTATTTCTAAAAACATCTTAAACTCAGCAGGAACATGCACATATGTTGCACAAGTGAAGCTATAGCAGAAAGGAGAATCGCTTTCCTAACTCCGATAATTGGTTGTTCTGAAATTTTGATTAAATGGTCCTTCCAGTAGGAAGTTTTCCTTTAAGAGAACTGCAGTACTGAATCCCTTTATGCTTCCTTAATGGCTTTCACATTTTATTTTCACTGCTGCAGTCAAAACAACTTCTTTGGCAGTTGTATCTTCCTGCACTCTGCAGCCTACATGACCACTCTTATCCCCACCAAAGACATTTGGGACTACGTTCTCTCCCAGGTGAAAGCAAGAGCACCAGTCTTCACAATCTAAATTAAATCATTCTTCCTTTTGTGGAGCTCTTAGGAGCTTGGTTTAAGTGCCGGGAGGAAGAGGGAGATAACATATAGGGCTGCTTATGCAATTCTCAGGAAGCACATCCATATTATACAGAGGGGAACAGGGGTGCAAGACGAGTGTGGCAAGCTACCTGTTCCAGCATCTGCGCCTTGCCCTGTTGCATTTCACTGCTTGCTCCAAAAATATGTCCCCTGATTTACAGCAGCCAGCACTGTTTAAAATAACTGCATAATGAGAAAGTGTTTCCTGATCTTTCTCTCCTTCTAAAAATAGCTGCTCATATGAATCAAAAAAGTGACAAAACTGCTCATAATGTAAACTACCATGTAGTTTATCATGTACTGGGGTGCCAATGGGCAGTGCCATGCCCCTCAGGGGAAAGAGGCACATCAGAATGGATAAACTCTGTCTTAATTTGTGCTGCAACAAAGACCAAACAATCACCAATATTTAGAAGTCAGAAGGGGAAACAGTAATATTGCGAATCTGATTTCATAATTTGTTTTGAGATGTACCCCCCACCATTTAAAGCAGAATGCAGTATTAAAGAGCCAAAAGTCTGACAAGACGAACGTTCCTGTCATCAACAACAAGGCTGTTCCCCTTGTGATCGCTCACCATCAGTCTGCTGCTAACACCTCCAAAGCCGTCTCTAATTGTTTCTTTCTTCCCTTTTTTTATTTCATCTTTTCACTTTTCTTTTAACTGCCTACCCTCTGCAGTCTGCTTCCTTCCAAACAAGCACCCAGAAGCAGTGACCTAACAGGTTGTTCTCCCCTATTCTCTCTCAATGTAGAAAAGGGGAGGTAAAAAAGAAAGAAGGTATCATTTTAGGGAAAAGCAAAGCCCAGGAGTGAAGGCAGCATGAGCCTACTGTGCAATGTGCAGTGTGCCCCCAGGCTGGCATGGGCTGGGGGGGCACTGCTCCTACATCCTTATGTCCATCCCAGAGCCAACACTGTCTCCTTTCCCACTGCATTACATCACCATCCAGAAACCCTCAAAAGCAAAACCCTTTTGCCTTGTTATCAGCACCATCCAAAGCTGTTTGCAAGCTAAAAATCAGGGCTGTGACACGCTCAAAGTAAATTTACCCAGAGCAAATTTAATAACTAACAGTGAAGTTACTGTTTGTTAACGTGTGAGGCCTTGTGCCTTACTGCTTTATTAAAATGTCTACATGTATTTATCCACTTTCAGGATAGGAGGTTTTTTAATCTCCTCTGTGACTACTGATAGCAAATACCTGCCAATATTTGATATTACAAAGCACTAAGCATTAGTGAAGTGCCAATTTCCAGGAGTCATGAGTAAAAACTCCCTTGTGAACAGGCAAAAAGACTAGATTATTTAATTCTCCAAGTGAAATGAGAAATAAACAAATAAACCCCACTACAAATAACAACAGAAAAAACACAGAAAAAATTAAGACAGACGTATTTTAGGATGTGCTTTACATTTAGTAGTCAATAGGTGTCTTATTGGCAGCTCTAAGAAAAATTAGGTGCTGGGGTCATTAGGCAAGGAGGTGAGAAATAGCCTCACAGTCCCACAACACATGGACACCAAGAGAATCGCAGAGGGAGTAGCTGAAATTTCTTGGGGGTGCACAACCAGAAGCCAGATCCTAAAGGATCTTAATTGCCCTGTGATGTCTCCATCAGCTCCCCCAGGAAGCAGCATGAGCTGCTTGTGCTACAGTTCCGGGTGCTGGTTGAGCATCAGGCAGTAACAGCATTACCCAAGAAGAGCAGGTCCACTATTTTCTAAACAACACATTGGTCATGCTGAGTAGGTACTCTTAAAAAGGCAAAAAAGAGAGAACTGTTACAATTACTAAAATGCATCTTTTTCATTTATTACAGCTCTGGCTTTCTTACAATGGCTTGTATTGATTTGGGAACACTCAAGTTCCAGGTAGCTAGGTAAGTGAACCCAGCTCACTCTGCTCCACCAGATTTTCCATTTCCAGTCCCAAAAAGCCACCACACTGGGAGGTTTCTCAGTCACTACCTGTCAGTTCATCCTGTAGTCAGGCTGCTGACAGGCTAGGCTGCATTTCAGTTCCTGTGAAAAAGGCCAGGTAAGCACCACGGAGCAAGACAAAACTTGTCCCAGTATGATGGCTGGCTGAACTCAAGACTGTGGGTTGACTTTCAGTCCATCCACTCCAAGCCAGAGACAGGGTGAGCAGAAAAGCCAGCATTCTGCTGCAATGCAGTGCAACCACCAGTTAATTAAAAAAACCAAGCAAACAAACCAATAATAAAAAATTAAATTCACAGACTGAGTTACGTATGTGGGATATGGGAAGAGCAACATATATGGAATATGGGAAGAGCAAAGGGGTGGTGGGGACAGTGACCAGCTGGAG
The DNA here is from genome assembly GCA_013400935.1 of Turnix velox. NCBI lineage: Eukaryota > Metazoa > Chordata > Aves > Charadriiformes > Turnicidae > Turnix > Turnix velox. The sequence goes on along the minus strand of VZTY01012196.1, from coordinate 145,117 downwards.
TAGGTACAGTCAGCTGCCCATCATCCCTTGTCAACTTGGGCCTGGTTTTGCATGGCCACTGAGTCAGCTTCTGGGTCTGTAAACAGAAAAATCCAAGCCACGAGCAGCAAAACATTCCATGAAGGAGGAACATCCAGCTGCCTACTCTTGGGACAGAGTTTTCACCAGGATCCACCACCTACTCAAGTCTGCTCTTTACATTTTGAGGGATGAGAGGAAAGCAGGGCAACAAATCCAGCTGGAGGACACGACAGCACTGGGTTTCCCACCCACAGATACACTTTGGCTCTGGCTTTACTGGCTGCTGCCCAGGGCAGCACTGGGAATTTGATAGGACAGTAGCCATACTCAATAAATATGTTGCACCTCTTAACAAATCAGAACAACACCCAGTGAGGGACAAGCGAGCAATATGTCAGCTGTTAGCCAGGATTTTATTGCTGACAGTACATTGCTCACATGTACAGCTCACAGGCAGCCAATGCAAGATGGCAATTAGTCATAGGACTTAGCATGACACATGGTTTTACTATGAAGAAACACAGGTCATTTTGGTCCACTTGATGCCAGAGCATGAGGAAGTCTGAAGTCAGTGCAAGTGACTGCTTCTTCAAGCCTCTCCAAAACATATGCTAGAGCCATTTAGGTGCCCCCGGAGGTACCAACAACCTCCACCACCCTAACATCTCTCAGGGGCAGTACATAGTGGAATGAAGAGGCATCAAGCAGGGCAAAAGTAGAAAAACAGACATCCTACAGAACACAGGCCCATCTCTGTTCTCCCTCAAGCAAATTATAGCACACGGAGTTGATTTGCATAGTTGCTAGTTCTCAAAGGGGATCCAATGTACACACACAGAGCTGACATTACACCAGGTATAATGTGAATTTTCCTGTGGTGTACGGTATGGTAGAATTCCCTTTCTAACTTCCAACTCTGCTACAACAACAAATGTTTAAATACTTCGCCAAATGCTCTGTGCAGAATAATTTCCTCAATGCTCCCTCTGACAGGATGAAGGGAGTGTCACAGGCCACATGCTTGGAGTTATTAAATCAAATTCTGCCCTCACTTCATGCTATCTCCTGAACTGCAGAGATAAAGACATTGGGCAGAACACAGTACACTGCAGGTAAGAGGAACAATAAATGCAGTTAGCTGTTCCCTGAAGCAAACACAACCCTGTGAACTGCCTACTATGGGAAACTACCCCTGATTCAGCCCAGCATTTCACATCGTGTTCTTTCCTTTGGGGCTGGCAAGAACACTTGGAGGGGTTTTCCCTACAGATGTTCCTGGCAATAGGATCTTAGTCCATACCCTAAAACATGCACTGCTTTCCTTGCATGCAGTGCTTATCCACTCTCTCATGGCCCAATTCCAGAAACACATTCATTTAAAAATAAAGTAACTGAAGCTTTTTTGCAATGCAAAAACTGTGTTAGGGAACAGAAGCAAGGGAAATGTGAAGTAGGTTTCAAAGTACATGTGAACTAGAGTGTATTTCTTTAAATCTCCACTCTTTTTCTTGATCATCTGCATAAATGGCAAAAGTTATATTCTCAGGGAGACTGACTCACCTGGGAAAATGCAAGAACTCCCAATTATTTTTCACATACTTGTCCCTTCTTGCTTTGTAGCTTATTACTTGTAAGGAAGAGAACAACTGTTAACCAATAGATAATGTGTGCATACTACCCCACCTTCCTTTTACAGTGATCTGAGATCACCACCTTATTTTTCCCTCAAAGACACACAGCTGAGCTCATCTCTGCACACAGAAGGGGCTTTTCAGGAGCTGTGGCAAAATTTTATTTTTTCCCTCCTCAGCAATGGCAAAAAGCCTTTCTGCTTCCCTATCCTTTCTGCTTTTGAAAGCTATCTTATGGATGAATAGTTAGTGAAGTCAACAACCGAGAAAGCTGCTCTTGGTACTGGGGGGAGATAAAAACCCTGCTCCTAAAAATTTACAAGTTTTTAGCCATTTTTCCTTTATTTTTATCAAATTATCAGAGCTCAATGATGGCACCAGCATATAAATACATCTGCAATCACACATGCCATATTAATGCCTTTAAAAATGCAAATTACTCCTGACCCATTATTTGGAAAGGCCACACCTCTGTGCAGCACCTGCAGCTCTCTGCAGCAGGGATTGCCCCTCATAGACCTCGCAGAGCCTGCTCAACCTTTCTGGTTAAATCTAACGTATTTGCCCACAGCAAACTGGGATGGGAATTTTGTAGCACTTGTAGCTGTGATGGCAACCTAGTGAGAGCATTTTAATTCATATGGGAGGGTACTGCAGGGAAGTGGACTGCAGGCTGTTTCACCTCTACTTTATCTGTTGCAGGCAGATGCCTCATTTTCAGTCATTTGTGAACAGAAAGTCACCATCTAATTACTGGGAAGGGTTTATGCACCAATGCTCTGTATATTTACACAGCCTTTAAATATTTTTCTTAGCTCACAAATAGTCCATCCTGCCTGTCAGTGACTTGCTCCAAAGCCTCACTCACAGATCTGTCTGGTGGGCATAAGGCGGGGGGAGGGGAGGTAACTTTATTTTGTCCATTTTTCTAACAAAAAAATTCATGTGAACTCTCTTCAAATAAAAGAAGAATTTCACAGGGAAAGTTTGAGTACAAGGGGTGGTTATTCTCATTCTCCTCTCTGTCTCATGTTTACCAGGACTGGCAGAATTACACAGAAACTAAGCAGTTTAGACAATCACCTGAAATAACAGGATTTGTACTGTTTTAACTCTGTAGGAGTCCATGACTCACTAGCAATGATAATACACTTCAAATAAAGACATTAGGTTCCACTTTTTTCAGTCTAGCAAACTAGCCTAGTAGGTGTGATTCCAGCTGTCATTCCTCTATTAATATTCTTTCAATAATTAGCTGCTTCTTACAAGTTTCCCTTTTATTCCATGCCAGAAAGCAATCCTTTCCACGAGCAACATACCAAAAGAGCGACCTGCTACTTTAAAGTGTCTGTTCGCAATATGAACCACTCTGTATAAACAATGAGATCTTAGTTTGCCTTGAATGAACCAGATGTTTCTGGAAAAAACAAAAAAATCTCAAACCAGTCCTCCCCATACAGAGGACAGTTATGGCAGAACACAGATTCTTCCACCAAAATGACCAACAGACTTATATCACTGATGGAAGAGGTCCACCTTCCACCTTTTTATTTCTTCCAGATGATCTGTATTTTTCAGGCAGAGACATATAAACCAGTTTCTCACTGCCATGCCCTAATCGCCAAGGCTGCATCTTCTGTTGTGTCTTTCCCCTCCCTCCTAGACAAACTCTCCTTGCTATATTAAGGTGTTGATACGATTGATCCTTGGTTGTTTTCTAAATCCTGGCCAACATCTCTTTGGCACGATAAAATACAGTTTGGACGCTTCTAGACAGAGAATTAAACAATACTGTCTTTGCAGGTGAAGGAAATGAAGAACAAGGCGATAAAGATGCTTCTGCTTCTCCCAATATTGCTTTCTGTCCCTGACAAAGCCTATTCACATCCTACCACAGAGTATGGGTTAAATGAGCAAGGTTTTGGCTATGGCTTGCGCAGAAAGGCTGGCAGAGCAAGGATCAGTCCATCAGGAGCTCTTCCCTTTGTATTTCCAATGATAATTTCCAATGGCAATATGCTGAACTTTGCGTTGACTGTGAGATCATCTTGCAATTTTGCATCTCATTAGAGAGAAATCAATGTTCAGCGTGTTATTAAAAGATTGTATTTAAATAGCCAACAAAAACCCCACAAATAACAGAACACAGCCCTGCATGACTTACAAAGAAGCAAACACATACACTGATTTTTTCCTCTTTGTCTCATGAATAGAACTTCCTCTTCCCTCTAAAGTGATAAAAAGCTCCTTTTCTGAGGTAAACATTCCTGTACTTTCCTCTTCCCTCCCTTTATTGTTAAAAAAAAAAGCTCATATTTACCATAGCAAGAAATGAACTTACTCTCTCTTATCTTAGTAAGAAAAATTGATTGTGGGCGATTGCAATGTCTGTCTCTGGAAAAAGCCAATGTTGATACAAAACATTTATGACCAAGCTCAAATTATTGTTCAGATGATTAATGTGAATACAGAAAGTGGGCCTGAAGCCCAGGTCAATACTGAATATTGAAATCAAGCATTTGATTATATTCTCCACCAAGAAAAAAGAAGATTGAACACTTGCTATTGCTGAAGAAATTAAAATCCTGATGGGATTCACTGAACATGACTGGGCACCAGAAGAGCATGGAGGCACGGCACAGCAGGATCTAAATCTTACTGTAAGTCATTAGTCAAGACCAAATTTTTTTTGTCTTCCATTTTTTAACAGGTTATCTCAAGGACACCAGGGAATTCCAGTTCCAGATGTGTTTATCCTCCCAGCTTTTCCTCTTAGTGTCCTCAGAACAGCGCAAATGAAAAACAGAACCCCTACAGTGAGGTATCTAAACAAAAAATACAAACATAATCTTCATCAAAGATCTTGGGCTATAGGATTCCACTTTCCTTTAAGGTACAGCTGCTGGAGCCAGCCTCAACACAGCTATTGTTAATTAAGTTAAACTGCTCAATCAGAAAGAGTATGATCTGTCCTAACAAATCCTCAACCTAGAGCTAGGGACATGTCTCAGGAGTCAGATCAGCTGGAAGGAGATATGCTTCTGCATGGGGTTTGAGAGGAGACACCTTGGGACCACTGCATCTCTCCACATCATGGCTGCAATTCCTTTGATCCATTCTTTTCCCCCCTTCCCCAACTCTAGGAAATAGTCATTGCAGGCACCTCATCTAAAGCAGAGCTGCACCCAAACACATTAATTTCTTCTGGTCTTGAGGGACAGGTCACCTACTAGACAGCCTTTATGTGCTGGCAACTGCCACCTGAGGAAATAAGGCATGTTGTCTTCTGTCAATGAAGCTTCAGTGATTAACAACTGAAAAGAAATCCTGAAAAGCTGTCAAACACTGTCATACTAAGATTGCTGCCATCTGTTTATGGTCACTGCTTGGTGTGCACCATCAGACACTAAAGAACAGCATCATAAATGCAGAAAATTAGCAACGTGCTAATTAAAATCTCTTCTCCTATGTTGATACACAAGTCTCCTCATAGCATTGGCTCTCCTACTAGGAAGGGTGAATCCAACTGTAGTGTAAAGGTCAACAGGGTCCAGTTTCTGCTAGTCCAGGAAGTGAAGTCCTTTCCAGACTGGCCAGCTGAGACTCCCAGGCTCTGCAGGTTGGACCTGCCTGAACCAGGGTTCTGCTTTTTGAAGGGGCCATGTCTGCCCAGTGTCCAACCAAAATGATCAAACCATAACTTGCTAGAAAATCTGCTTGAAATTCCAATGCCTGGGCAGAGGAGCAACTTTGCTGAAACATGTGCTCCCTGACACAGTATTTCAATCAGAGTTGTGTGCTCCACTTTCAAAATAAAGGTTCCTTCCCATCATTCATATTATGACACTGAAAGGTAGATCTCTGGCACCATCTAAAAATTATGTTTGAAAATAAAGTTCACATCCTGTTGGTATTCAAAAATGAACTGTAAACAGTAGATTCCATATCCCATTAGAAAGCTCCCAAAATGGCCCTAGAATCGATGAATGGGCATTCATTTACTTTTCCAGAATATTTCCAAGGTAGTAAACGTGACCTTCCATTTGCCAGGAAAAAAGCTGCCTCTACCATACTCCTACCTTTCACTTCACTCTGCAGTACACAGAGGATCTTCATAGTATTCTCCTCTGTCTTATACATTAGGAATTCAGCTGAAACCTTTTCTGCCTAAACTTAATGAAAAATACAGGATGATAAAAATCTCTTCTCTCTCTCTCCTTCATTCACTATCAAATAACTTTCTGGAAGGCACTGAAAGTGGTAATGAATATACCAGGCTTTCCAATATATTTGGTTTCCTACACTTATGTTAATGCTCTTTATATTAAACCAGGATGGATTTAATATAAAGACAAGAAACAAGAAAAAGCACATAGGAATAGAGATAGCAAAAGGATTAGATGTTGTAGTACAAGAACAGAGTGTATTTTTGTGCTCTCCGACTATACTTTCTGGTTTGGGATCATGTAGGTTAAAAAGGACCTATATTGCACTTTCAGCTGTTGCACATTTTGCATCCTTAAAGACTGTTAAAGACATTTTAAAAATCCATTAAAAATCAAAATCAATTACACTGTTGTTAGCAACACCATTATCCTAAGTATCAGAATCTGCTCAGGATGAGAAACATCAGCAACAATTTTGAGGTTGAAGATCTGCTTATATTTCCTTTGGAGAAAACTTCTTTGTCAAAAATCTACATTCATCTTATGTCTTCAGAAACAATACAACTGCAAAAGAAAGAGAAAAGGCCTTAATATAGAAATATTTTTAAAATCTCCATGTACAAAAAGAATCTTCAAAGGTTGTTTCCAACTTTTCTCAAAGTTTGAGCTATAGAGGTAACATTCAAAGCCTCATCACTAAAAAGGCCTCTTAAGCACCAAAAGTCACTATACCCATTTGAGAACTACAATCAAAAACTGTCCTCAAAGAAAATCTTTTCTAGTATTATTTGCAAACAAGACTGAACTGATATGCTACGTGCTTGTTTTAGCTTGTCACGACTTAGGACCTGGCAGAAGAGCACCGTAAATGTGAGGTCCGTGAAGGTTCATGCTCTACAGTTCTACACGCTCTACAAGTAATTTTGACTCTTCTATTTGCAATATGTGAATTGCAATACTGACCACAACTGTTTTTCCCTCATGCTAAATAATAAGGGCAGAAACAACTTCCAAGAATCTCACCAAGACATGTGTTTAAACAGAGACACAACAGCTTCATAGCTACACTTCATTTTATACACACTCATGATCCCAACGACCTCAGAAAAGCAGAATAAGGCACTTAATATATGCTGAGCAACACAGTTAACCCATATACAAAAGCCAAGCATCTTTCCTAAGCTTGTAATGCTATTTATCAAGTCCATTAGCTCTGCTTAGAAAGTATATGGTTGTAAAAAGTTCATCTACTGTGTACCGCTGTAATGAATTTCAGATTCAAATTGTATTCCTAAGGTGCATTCTTCATACTTGCTTAGCACAAACTTCATGTGATTACACATCTATTCTTAGACCAGTTATCCTAAAACCAGACAAGTAGAAAATAAATTCTAAAAATTAATTTTAAAGAACAATCATGAAATCTGCATACAGAGCTGATTTTCCCTCTATTTTCTATTTAGATATGTCTGTTGCTGCAGCAAATCCCTTACACTCTTAGAGATACTTTATACTTCACTCAGTAGTACTGATAAAGCCCAAGAGCAACAAAATGTTAACTATAAATAAAAATGTCCTGTACTTCCTCAGCCCTTCACCAGAAGAGCCAAATAGCTTGATTCTATTACACAGGTGTTATCCTTTTTTCAGTTAGAAAAACTTGATCAGAGACTTTGAGGATGCTGAAGAAAAGCAGACTGCAGATCACTCAACTGCTGTTAACCCAATGTATTTTCTCTCTCATACTGGCCTGAAGAAAATAATAAACAATTGCTTTAGGACCCACATTCCTTTCGTAAATCAAATTGGCTTGTCTTTTATCTTGCTGGGAAGCAAAGAATAAAAAATTCATCACTCAGACAAATTACAACACATGTTCTTACAAACTACCTCTGACACAACTGTTTGCCAAAAACATCTGTACAACAAAGTACAGTCCCTGTGTGCAAAACCCAGCTGAGATTGCATAGTCTCATGACCATGATGTCACCTTTCACAAATGGAAATGTACATATACACAAAGTTTTTGAAGTAATCAAAATTCAATTTGCAACTAAAGAAGACCTAAAAGAGAGATTTTCTGGCTAGACTGGACTCTGGGATTTATTAGGCAATGCAGCTTCTCTGCTGCTTGGGACCTTCAATTAGAAGAACTCTGCTTAACTGCATGCACTCTAGATAGTGGCCAGCTGAGATCTTCAAGCAGGTCACCACCAGCACCATAAGCTCTGAGGTATGATCACAATAAACAGAAGTCAACACACAGAGTTCTTAACTAGGTGTGGTCAATCCAGGGAAGCAATTGCTATTTTCACAGAATCACAGAATGTCAGGGATTGTAAGAAACCTTGAGAGATCATTCAGTCCAATCCTCCTGCCAGAGAAGGAACACCCACATCAGGTCACACAGGAAAAAAAAAAAAAAAAAGCATCCAGGGCTTTTGGACTGAGCATCTGCTTGGTTGCTTGTGACATGAAGGTTGCTTGTGACATTTTAATGCATTAGGCTTCAAGAGTAGCCCTGGCTGTTGCTTAAAGAAAGGGTTGAAGCATCCAGAATGCTTTAAGTGTATGGAGCAGTATCACAGAATCACAGAATCACAGAATGACCCGGGTTGGAAGGGACCCCAAGGATCATGTAACTCCAACCCCCAGTGTAGTGACATGCTAAGTTTACTAGAAAAAGTGAGACCTATGCTTAAGTCCTTGTAGAAGCCTCTGAACCAGATTCTCTTCATTTTAATACCATGCAATTAAACCTAACACTTGTACAGTGTCTTTTTATCAAGCCTGACCTTTAAGAACAAGTTAGCAGTATTAGACAATAAACATGAACAAAATGCTTGGCATTACAGTGGGATAAATTATAAAATCCTCTTGGTAAGGGAAGGTCAGGCTTTAGGAACAGAAGGCAGTGTCACCTGCCTTGGTGTATTTCATGGGCCACTAGCACATACCCAAAAAAGCAAAGAGTTTATAAAATTTCCCTTTTAATAGAAAAACCAAAGACAGCATTTTGTGGCCCTATGAGCCACCAAGACATTTAAGAAATCTCTGCAGCAGGTGGGGAGAGACAAATCTTCCTCTGAAGAGCATGCCCATATTAGTGTCTTAGGTCAGGCAAGGGATGTGCTGATAAGGGAAGAAAAGTCTCTTCAGTTGATGGACACCCTTCCCTCCCAAGCACTCCTTGCTTTTTATAAGTGCAACCAGCAGAAATAAAGCATATCCCAATACTTCCTTAATTTTGCATCTTGGTACCAACTTGAAACAGGGAGAAGCCATGCTCTTAGACTTCCTTATGCATCAGTTAAGTGACAAAAAAGGTCCTGGTCTTTCCCCTCTTGCAGTAGCTAGTAATGCAGCTGTTGAAAACCTACTACACATTAGCAGCATAAGGACAATCTGAAGGTGGTCTGTTCAATTCAAGTGGCAGGGGTAGAGCCTGCGTGTAGTAGGAGAAGTCAAAACAAAAAGCAACACAAACAAAACCTCACCCCTCACCCCCTGATTTCCTCCTTCTAAACAGTACTATAATAAACCAGATGTGCGTGTTACTGCCTTTCCCTGGAAAAACCCTTTATATTGCAGGTTTTATTTCTTCCTTGTCACACAAACCCCCCCAAAAAATGTGGCAAACTGAAACATCATGAGCAGTTCCTTTGGGGTGGATGGAGAGAAATGCCGAGATATATGACATGTACTGAGTACAAAGACAAATGAATGTCAAGAAAAGAGGTGTATTCTCAGGAAACCAAATTAAATGCATCCTCTTATTTTACCTCTGCTGGCTCAGTCTCTGATCAGCTTCTGGATGGGAAACATTGTTGTTTCCTGCTGTTATTTACAACTACAAAAATGGAGAGCATAAAGCTTTGATTTAAGCACAGCAACTGCGATAATGTAATTAGACAAATATTTGTATTTGGAAGTTTTGTAGCTTCCCCCATCATGATAGGGAATGAATAGTATAGAGGTTGGTTAAAGGTCTCCAGGGTAGCTTCTCCTCACCACAAGAAGAGAAGAGGAGCATTTAAGGGATGGAGCACACATGACAACTATCCCAAATTCTATCTGAACTCCTTCTCCCTGCTTTGTTTTAGGATGAAGCCCCAAACCAGCCTGAGTGTTTCAATGGCACTTAAAGGCTGTGGAGCCTTCTGTGAGACACAAAGTAAATTTTAGCTTCGAAGAAAACAGAGCAGCCACCTTGTTGCTGTGTTCCTTGCTTCATGTTTCAGGCTTAGAGTTGAGCAACGCCTCCAAATCCTTATGTGAGCCATCAGTACAACCACAAACAAACTCCCCCGGTTTACAAAGGGAACAAGAATCTGTCCCTTGGCACAAAAACAACTTTCATGCATGCCTGATGCATCGGCGTGAAAGCAGGAGAAATGGATAGACATATCACCCCCTTGTGCTCTTGTAACCTGCTTTAGCCACACGTGGTTCAGCTTGCAGCCGTGGTCTCTGTGATGGCATCAGAGAGCTGGTTCAATAGCCACATTGAAGGAACAGTTGGGAAAGGTAGCTGGGGGATCCACCTCCTTCTTGTCACCTCTCAAGAGTCAGTCAAGCTGTCATCTCTGGGGAGTTTTGAACCCACTGCCAAACCCATATTTAAGAGAGAGAGCATTAATTAACCTTTAGGAAAATGCCACTCCAGATGAATTAAGTCAGGTGACATTTTCTAGGCAGCAAGTTATTTTCCAGGAATGTTTCTGTACTTGTTAGAAATATACTTGGATAGAATTGCAGTGTTGTTCCTAAGGCTTAGAGCTGGAAGGAGAACTGAGCACACTCATATGATGAGGAATGGGAAACAAGCAGCACTAGTCTTCCACTCTGCTGCAGAAAGTGATGTTTCCTCTCGAAGTCCAAAGATGAGTAGCTCTGACATATGTTAATACATGTATTTTGCCTTTTAATAGACCTTATTATTCCTTAAAAGTTTGAGGCCAAACCCTTTAAATTATTAAGTTTTCATTCAGAATTCAAGTATAAAGAGACCTAACTGAGACTGAAATCTATTCCCATTTCTCTCTTTCCCTGGAGTATTTCCTCCCTCCTCCATGGGCTTCCTTCTTGTAACAGGCTGTCCCCAAATACCTTGACAATCTCTCCACAGCAACCTCCTGCCAACCCTTAACAACCTCTAGTGGGAACCCATCAATTTTAACTCCACAGCAAAGCTTCCCAATGAGTGAGCTGCATGTGGGTAAGTGCCTTCACAACTTACTCCTTTGACTATAAACCCTCACCAGATAGGAATATTGTTCTCTCTGTTGGTAAAGAAATTTATTTAAATTCAGTTTACTTTAAATGGAGCTGTGCTATGGCTGACAGATATAAGACCTCTAACATTTCGGTGGAAGGCCATAGCTATACTCAGAGGCCTTTCACCATTTCACATGATAGTGTTCAAACCTATCAGAAGCAGACAGGCTCCATGGTGTCTGCAAGCCCACGGACATCTCTGAAATCATTCACAAGCAGGATGGAAACCTAGCAGACTGGATCTGAGTGTGGGATGCCATGTGGATAGCCCTCATCTGTGAGGCAAGGTGAGATACAAGCTTTGCTAACAGCACTTAGTTGCTCTACAGGGTTTTACTAAAAACAAGGCATATCCTCTCACAACCCATGCCATATATTAAGGTTTGTACTTATCAAGAACATGCAATGGTAATAAATAGGACAGAGAAGAAGTTGTGGTCATGAAAATAAGTATTTGCTCTCATGAAGGTAATAGGTATGGCATTTTGTGTAGCATGACTTTTCTTTCTTCTGCAGATACAGGAAAGCTCTGAAAACATACCACCAGAGTATTCGAATGAGATTTTTAAAAATAAGTGCTTATAAATCTGAGTGGACCAGAACCATTCTTTAACAACAGGATTGTGTTTCTCTCTGCCAGACACAGCCATTTAGAAACCAAGCAATATATCACAAATATCAACCAGAGTGCTTTGCACTAAAAAGCCAGAGGTTTATTTTTTAAAATGTATGTACCATAAATATTGTTAGAGAAAACAAAGACAAAACATATATCATCTGGCACACATCTTTAACTTATATACCAAAGTTGTAACCAGCTTTATTTCAACTTAAGGATCTATTTTAATGAGGCCATTCCAGCTTCTAGAACTACCTTATATCATTTCAATACATAGCTGAAAAGCTTCCACTACCATTAATTTTTCAGAGCCTTGTTTGGCTTTCTAATACTTTGCCTACACAGGCTAAAAGCTCAGCTGATTGAAATCACAGCAGCTTCAGAGCAGGAGAATTTTAAGATAGCAGAAGCTTCTCTACCAGATCATACTGTACTTGGTGTTAGTGATAAATGGAAAGGGCTGGGACAGGTTGTGGTGGTGGCAAGGGAATGACTAAAGCTTAGAAGATGAGTTTCAACGAGTCAAAAGAAAAACTACTTATATTTCCCAAACTTTCTTTTGCAAAGAGTGTACTAAGAGAAAATATGGCCATGTTTTCTCCACACGTGAATGCACAGAGATTAAGCCTTACAAAAGGGAGGGAAAGCCTTGTAGATGAAGAATTAAAAATCTGGGGTGTTAATTATGTGCTCAGTCCTCATAAAGCAGAGGAGTTTATAAAGAACATATCCTTTCTGGCAAGTGGAAGTGATGGGGGTTGAGCTTAAATGTGAACTTCTGATCCCTTCTCTCCATTACTGCAAATTGCAGATTTGCTACAGATCTACTACATACCCAGCCAACATTAGGAGCTCTCAGTATATTTAGGGGTTTTATTACAGACTTCTGCAAAAACTGAATGAGCAATAAACTTGATGTCTCAGACGTCAGCAATGACCATGACAAGAGTATTCTGACTAAGTTTCTCTGAATCACCCAGTTATTTATCAGTTGACTAGAATAAACATTGATTGCTCTTTGCACTGTCATCTACAGATACAAACCCACCAAAGAGCTCGAAAGGCTAAAAAAAAATTTAATAAATCAAAGTTTCTAAATAAATATGAGAATGTTATTTGCCCATGGATTTTTCTTGCAGTTACTGGTTTTCAGTATCTCAAATACTGGCATTTACAGAATAATCTTTAAAAAAATGGAGAATATTTTATATTAATGTAAGAACTTGAGTAGCTGAAGTTTCTAGCTGCTTGTTTTTAAAGATATTGTCTAGAGGAAAATAAAACCAGAGAACACTGCTCAGTCAGCAAAGTTTTCTTTTCAGGAACATAGAAAAACATACATATTCTGATTCACATAGGTTTGAAAAAACCAAAGACAATTAAGCCTGGAGCTCTTACCTATATCCTTGGCAGTAAATCACCTTCTTCTTTCTGTTCTATGGTACAGTCAAAATTTTCCACTGCTATCACCATCTAGGAGGTTTCTTTCTTTAGGCTCTCAATCCAAGGCCCCTTTATTCCCATTTGCCAAGTTGCTCATTTCCAAAAACTTCAGTCACAGAGCCTGAGTGATGTGAATGAGCACCTGAAAGTAGCAGACCCAGCACTGCCATCTGAGCACCCAGACAATAAGGCACTTAAGACCGATGAGCAGTTGGCAAGAATGCTTCATTCACTGTATCTTGCCCATAACAAACAAAAAAGCAGTTAAAATGATGGAGGAAACCAGTCTCCACTCAAAGTCACTCACACATACCAAACACAAGAGTGGGTATTGCTACATGTGACCTCTTATATAGTGTCTTCTGTTACTGCAATAACAAAACATGAATTTATATGCTTGAAGAAAGGCACAGCTTCACATAATAATCTTTCAGTTCTTGGCTCCACACCCTTATTTAGTGAATGAAAACTCAGGGGAGCCAAAACAGCAAAAACTTCAATTGATTTTGGGTCAAAACTTTCAGCTCTCTCTACCTTGGCATCAGCTTGATTTTGCCTCTTCTGTTCCTCCATCTCTGGGCATGTGGAATGATCTGTCTCCTACAAGACTCTGCAAGTCATCTGCAAGTTTCAGTTCATGAAAAGGGAAGGCCAGTAGTGTTGGAAAAAGAGGTAATGAGAACCCAACAGGGAGGTATACTGGAGTTAACCAAGATGAGGCGTCATATGCATAGGACATGAGGAACATCAATAAGAAAAATCTCCTTTAATTCCATTATTCATAGCCTTTGGTGCTCAAAAATAACACTGAGAAGGGAAAGATCAAATCCAAAAAGCAAGACTTCCAAGAGTAACTGGATGCAATTAAATGTTTATCTTATTCTGGGAGACGTCAAATTATCTTGAAAAGGAGTATCTGTGAGGGAACGTATCAAGTTCTGCTGCTGGTTTAGATGTGAGAACACACAAACAATACAAATTGGCAAAGAAATATAGCAGCAGAAATACCCATCAAAGGCAATAAAAAGGAAAAGCCTTTAAATTTTAATTCAAAGGAAAGTCTAAGCAAACTATTTGAATAGCTGTCAGATCAACATTTTCCATCTCCATTAGATCCCTAGCAATGTGCACATGAACACATCCATGGATATTTTGAAAGCAAATTAATACAATTACTCAAATGAAAAGTATGCTTGTAATTCTAAGATACTACACACTCATATAATTTTGTTACTAAAACATGGGCTTGAACAAAGTATTTTAAATAAAGATCAGACACCAAAAGATTCTTTTAATGTTTTAAAAAATGGTTTTAATCTCACTCTTAATGAGATGCCTTTCACTATTCTAAGATTCCAGCCCTGTTCCAAATAGACTAACTTAAAACAAAACAAACTACACCAGCTTCAAAGTCTCTCCAGCTGCACAGTCCAGCTGGAGGGAGACAGGAGGTGTCACTCCTCATCCACTCCTGCAGGGGCTGGAGGAGTCCAATGTTGCCCTTGATAGTCTGATATGTGGAGGGGGAGGAGAGAAGACACAAAGTTAAGAGCTCTCAGAAGGCCAGGCACCTAGGTAGGAACCGTCCCTCAGCTATCGCTGTCCCCCAAATGCTGAGAAGGATGTCCAACATTGGATGCTTTCCTGGTGCTGGCTCCACTGACAGGCTCCATCAGATCCCATGGACATCAGCAGGAAGTCATCAGTTCACTGCATTAGCACTTTAGTACCAGGCCCCCATGTAAAGTAGGTGGAATTTTAATTAAAGCAAGAGAAAAAATGCTAATCTTATTATTAACCATGAAGGGGAAAACCCACTAAGATGAAGGCTCTGTTTTGTAGAAGCATGAGAGGAATTTCCCTACAAGTGGCACGTGCAGTGCCTTTCACTGGCCTGTCCATCCTTCTCTTCAGGAACTTTTGATCAGTGAGGGGTGTATTATGTGGGAGGGGATAACATCACTACTCTTGGACTAAGCACCCGCAAAGCAAAGGCAGAAATTCATATGAATAATAAGCAAGCTGAAACATTACACCAATTAAACCACCCAAAATGCAATATCCTTGTGATGGTCTCTGCAGCATTGTGTGTGCACTGGTACTTCTAAAGAAGTATTTTTGCAACACACATGCCAAAGAACATTACACAGGCACTTGATGGATAACAAAAACACTAACAGAACCACGTGCAACTATGGCAAGTGATAACTCTGCTCACAGATTAATTAATCAGAGAACACCACTGTAACTTCTAAAAAAAATTACTGTTCAGGTAATTGCATCATCATGGGGTAGCAATTTATGTTATGTTGGCTGCTTACATAGGCAATCAGAATAGACAACAAAACCAATATGAATTACTGATATCCATTCTTATCTGAGTCTGTCCTTTTTTTAAGGATGTGAGGAAAAATCCAAACAATTTAGTGAAACTTTTCTAATTGACCAGTGGCTGAGAAAAGAGAACCTGGTTACACAAAGAAAAGTGTGTTGAACAAATTTCAGGGAGTATTCAAGCAATTTATGCTCTGCTTCTCAGCTGTGAGAGCTCTTTTACACCTCACTTGGAAGCTTTAAATAGTCCTCTGACCACCTGTGAGTAAATGAAATGAAGTACAGACGATAAGGTTTGTAAGCTCTGGTCTCAGAGCTCCCTCTGAAATCAAAGAAAGTATAGTGTTTACCACCTAAGAGACTTATAAGAGTGCATTTGTGCCCTTGCTTTGCAGATTTATGTCTTGTTAACTTAAAGCAAGGACAAGATTAGAGTCAACAATTCCCAGCAGTTTGTTGAAGCACATGGCCATTTTCTGCCCTGTGTCTCAGAAGTCTTGGAATCTTGGGCTACGGCTTAAATACAGTTGCTGAGAGTAGAGACTCTGATGCCCATAAAATGAAAAAAAAACCACTTCTGGAAAATGGAATAACATCCAGTTCCTCAGGAAAATGTCTGTGCTGGCAAGCATCACCCAAGCCACCTTGTAAATAAAGCGAGGTTATTGGTTTTAAGCAAATATTACAAAATCTACAGTTTCTATCTGATGAGTTATTTCCACATAGCATTTTCCTGAAAATTTTAGTTTGAGGCATTTTTAAAATGCTCTGAGCAGATAGACAAAAATAAACATTTCTTAGTGCTCTTATAACTTTATCAATGTACAGTGTGAGCACTTTATTAAAAAGCATTAGCACGTGTTTTATCCAACATACCTTGCAGGATGTCTTTCTTTGGCAGCTCAATATAGCACACAGTACAAAACTGTTAGATCCTTACTATCTAACTCTGGATTAGAACTCAGTGTGTGCAGCTCAATAGTTAAATTAGAAATCTTAATTAATTTTTAAAATATAATTCTGTTCTCTAAACAATGAGCTGAGAATTCATACTTCGGAGATGGATGTGGTTAGTGTCACTTGACCTCAGTGAAAACAATACATTAATTTAAAATCATTTCATCTCTGCATCTGGTTCAGATCTTCCCTGATAACCAAAGCTTGCCATTTCCAGGAGACATATGAAACTATTCTTGTGTAATAGATGGGATGACTTAAGTCCTAAGTGGGTGTGCAGTTTGATACTATCCCAATTTATTCTTCTGTCAGTGGCAACTGCCATCTGCATAGAAAGAAGAGTTCCAAAGGAATAATGTTATCACCAGACGTCATCCCCCGGGACACAGCCTGAGGAATTCTGTTTTCCTCTTGAAATGTGGTAAATTGTTCAGTGTGCGGTAACTCTGGGAGCCATATGGACAGTATGTTCTCTTGTTAACTTGATAACCATATTTAATAAATAACAGTGTTCACATTTGATTGCTAAAATATGCCTGTCACCTTATCTTCCTTTGGTACTAAGAGTCCTAACGCATAACTTATGAACAGAAGAGGCCTCACTACAGCAACACAATACAACTAAAAGTCAAGACCAGCTCTAAGAGTAACATGCACTTCAGATTTTCTTTGGAGTCAGAGAGTAGAAAGAAAAGGTTCAAGGACTCTGTTCCTCATGTCCTGCAAATCCAGGATGGATCTTTCTGTATGGCCTGACATCCATCCTAGCCTCCAAAACACTTACAGTAACACTACAGTAAGAGTTTAATTAACACGTGGCTTACATGGATCTTTTTAAGACCATTGAAACCGACAGTCTCCTCCTACAAACCCAGCACATCACTCAGATTTTGAGCACAGGAACAAAGGTGGAGACAGACCACATCTGAAGCTATGTTGCCTGGCCTCTATCCCCTTCTTGTTGAGGACCACAGCCCAGAACACCCCACAGAACCCAGTATGAGCTTCTTCCTGGTCAGAAACATACTTCAGAGAGAGAACCGTTTTTCACCCCTAGCTCTATCTGGGCCATTTAAATCATAACCATACTATCATAGGATTGGAAGAGACCTTCAAAGGCCATTTAGTCGAACCCCCCTGGAGTAAGCAGGGACATCCTGCACTAGATCACGCTCTTCAGAACCTCATCAAGCCTGGCCTTTAATGTGATCAGGGATGGGGCCATTTGTCTAGTTGAGCTTTGCAGATTTGCATGGCTGGTACAAGAGCACAAGGATACACCAAGAGCTAATGGACTGTTTGCATTCATGCACTTGCAAGGGCTTTACAGGTTAAACTGTCCAACTGCTCATTCTCAACCTGCTCTCAGAAGAACACAAGTCAATTATGCAGCATGAACATAAGTTTGGTGATCAAAGATCATCTAACACTCTTCTTCTGCCCATTTGCCCTAAGATGGATAACTTATCACTTTTTCTTTCTTATTCTATAATAAGAAGCAAGGAGAACCTGATAAAAATTATATTCTATGATTTGTGCCATGCACAATGTCTCCAGTGGCTCACCTACAGACAGGAGAGCTGGATTACCTACATTATATTTGAATGGCAAAATCAAAGGCACACGTTATCCCAAAGGGATGTTAAGGAAATCTCAGTTTCCACCCCCTCAATCATTGTGCTTCATAATCTCCCGAAGAGTTGCTTCAGGATTCCCAAGATGTTACCAGAAATAACTCCCATTAGTGCATGTTGAAGACCTACTCCACAATCACGGAATATCTGGGGTTGAAAGGGGCAATTAAAAGCCATCTAGTCAAACCCCTCTGCAATAAGCAAGGATATATCCAATTAGAACAGGTTGCACAGAGCCCGAATCAACCAGACCTTGAATGTTTCCAGGGCTGGGGCATCTATCACCTACCTCTCTGGGCAATATGTCCAAGGGTAGCCTCTATGTAAAAAATTTCTTCCTCATCTCTATTCTGAATCTACCTTCTTTTAATTTAAAACCATTACCCCCTTGTCCTATTGCAACAGTTACTGCTAAAAAGTCTGTCCCAGACTTTCTTATAAGCCCCTTTTAGGTATTGAAAGGCCACAATTAAGGTCTCCACGGAGCCTTCTCTTTTACAGGATGAAAAACCAGAACTGCCTCAGCCTGTCCTTATAGGAGAGGTGCTCCATCCTTCTGATCATCCTTGCGGCCCTCCTCTGGACCAGATCCAACAGGTTCATGGCTGTCCTACTCTGAGGGCTCCAGAGCCAGATGCAGTACTCCAGGTAGGATTAAGCAGGCTAAAGCTACAAATTTGGCAAACTTCTGAAGCATTTTTTTCAATAAATGATAATATTAAAATGGCATTTTATGTCCCACTTATATCTTTTTAACAGCAGATTAAGGGGAGGAGGAACTTCACAGCATTTCCTTGCACTAACTGTAACCCACCACGAGCCCCCAGTTTGCTGCTGAAGTAGGGCAGGAACTCCTGGCCACAGGAGCTAGACAGCAGTGCAAACCCCATGGGGACAGGCTGGGCCAAGACCCAGGGCAGCTGCTGGTGGCTCAGCGGTCAGGAATGTGAAGGATTAAGTGGGCAGAGTGCAGGTGGGGCAATCACATGCAAACATAAGTTGCGCATGCAGCTATCAAGGGCAGATCATAGACTCAATCATAGAATCACAGAGTTGGAAAGGACCTTTACAGGCCATCAGATCACTCAAAGCCTCATCAAGCCTGGTCTTGAATGTCTCTAGGGATGGAGCCCCCACCACCTCTCTGGGCAGGCTGTTACAGTGTCTTACCACCCTGATGATGAAGAAAAGCTCCTTTCCAACATCAGATCTAAACCTGCCCTACTATAATTTAAAACCATTGCCCCTTGTCTTATTGTTCCAAGCCCTAGCAAACAGTCTCTACCCATCTTTCCTGTAGGCCCCCTTCAGGTACTGGTAGGTTGCTATGAGGTCTCCCAGAACCTCCTCTTCTCCAGGCTGAACAGCCCTAACTCTCTCAGCCTGTCCTCACAGCAGAGGTGCTCCAATCCCCTGATCATCCTTGTTGAGGACATGCATGTATTCACCCTGTGGCAGGGCCAGCACTCACACCTCAAGCCAGTCAGCATCACTGGTAAAAGACTAAACCTACCACACACTCATGAAAGCCAGTGAGCGTGCAATCAACTGCAGAAGGTTGCAGGCTGGCCATCACTAGCAGAGGATGGGTCACCTTGCAGCAACCTAAGCACACGCACCCTCCTTTGCTAGGAGCATGCCTGTGCTCACCTTGAGACCTTCAACAGCCCACAGGTTGGGCACAGGGGTTCCACTCTGGTGCCAGGACTTGGAAATCCAGGAGAAAAAATGGTGAAACTTGGCAACTGATGATCTTGGCCCTAACCATTATCAACAAAAAACTGAGAAGGAGCAGCCATATAAGGGATAATTTCTATACCTTTTATTTTAGTACATATTTAATTCTTTGGCTTGAGTCATGCCACAGAGGGATAACTACTTGTAATACAAACACAGCAAAACAAATGCTACAATCCCATGACATTTTTTCTTTTTTTAAAGAGAGCTCAGAAAGGCAATTCAAACTTCCAAACAACTCTCTGCTATAAAGAAAGAAGAACTAGAAGCATTTATATATTTGACTTGACAAGTAGTCCTTTCACAAGATAAACCAAATACAGGAATAAAACACCTGCTGAAAAATAAACTTAGAGACTCTTCTCAGTACTGTATATGATATTGCATACAATATTGAATACCAATTCCTCTCAAATTTTAGAGCCAAATCTTCCTTCTGCATTGTTTGGAAAAGGTGAAGGGCGAGGTCTAACACACTCTGAACTACTACTGACTTGATTTTTGCTGTCCCCAAATCATGTATCCCACCAGTTCAACAAAAGAAATTTGCAAAATAATTAAATATTTGCTTTTCCTTCTGTGCAGCGTCCCTGCATGTATTTCTGTCCACATTAGCTCTCTTCTCCACTGTACTATTACACCCAAGCATCAAAAACACTTAAGTGACAACTTCTAAGCAAATACAATGCATGAAACACTCTCTGGGCTTTATGATCCACTGCCTAAACTAAATTCATCACAAAATTGCCAGCATGTCTCAAAGCAGAGGAAAGGAAGAAAAAGATAAGGACTTCTGCAGTGATTAATAAAGAAGTGCTCTTATCTGATTCTCCAGTTCATGAAATAAAACCAAGCAAAATAGGCATTTAATATTCGTAACTTCTGGGCAGTCCAACTAGTGAAGGCTTCTTCTGTCAGCATTGTACAAAAGTACCAGTGCTGCTGGATTAAAGCCCCCACTGCTGCTTCTGAGGTCTCTCATACAACTAAGTCCTCAAAGCTCTGCTGAGAAGAGAAGCAGGATACTTTATTACCATGGGCTTGTTTTTTTGTTGTTTTTTTTTTTCATTGTTACTGTTGTCTTTAGGGGGTTTAAAAAAAAAAGTTTCCAGATGAAAATATGCGTGAGCGTAATGGAAATGACATGCAGGCAACAGTTTCCCTCCCCCATTTGGCTGTCAAATTCAGCTCAGGCTACAGCAGCCCAGCAAACTGCATGGGGGGGGTGGAAGGAGTGAGGGGGAGGGCTGAAGTGGGCAGGGGAAGCAGTGAAAGCCTAAATAAACTTTGACCATTAGATAACAGGGCTATTATTGCTCTGTAAGACTTCCTGAATGGCCTAAAAAAACAGAGACAGTTCTTGTTCCTGTCTGGAGGAAAGGAAGCACAAGGATGAGTGCTCAGTAGTTGACTGAAAACTCTTGGTTGTTTGTTTCCTTCTTCCTTTCACTTTTTTTCCCCACTGCTTTTGTTGTGCTTTTTTTCTTTTTTATCCTACTTAAAACCTACGCTGTATACTTAGCCAAAGCCAAGAGGACCCTCTTTTCATGCCAAAAAAACACCCTTAAAAGTTTCTATTGCAGGATGCAAAACCCACACATTTTGCACAGGCGTCAGGAACAGGCTGCCAGCTACTCAGCCAAGGCAATGGATGCATCCTGCTGCTCCAGCAAAGCAATGGATGCATCCCACTGTGCTACCAGCAGCATCCCAGCAGCACCCTGGGATCACCAGCTGGGAAGACCTGCAGCTCCCAGCAGAATCTCTGCACCTGGTTAACAGTGACAAGAGCAGAGCAAAGATAGGAGCATCCATGGTAATTAAAAGAATGAAGAGGTAAAAAATAGGATAAAATAAAATTACTTAATTGAAGAAACATAAAAATTTTTGACAGTGGGTAAGTAGAAATATGCATGCATTACAAAGGGTTAGTTTCTTCCCCAGGTTTTATATGGAAACAACTGAATGGCAAGTGCAAAATCTCTGTCTTTCTTTTCCCCTCCAATACACCACCTCTCTGCACAAACTTTTCAATCTTTCAGAACTTTGAACAAGTTTTTGCTCACTTGAGTTGCCTCAGTGAAGGACATTCACTGTTGTTAACCTTCTCAATTGCATATATGACACTTCTCATATGCTAAAGGTGTTAGAATTATTTGAAAAGCATCTACACAGTGATGTATAATGACAATACGTCAGGCTCAAACCAGACTTACAAAAATGCTAACTTGTGTTGCTTACAGTCACTGCTCTCTTTTAAGGTGAGAACAGTGAGAGGCAACTCACTCAACACCACATTTGAAAGATGGTGTGTCTTAGGACCAGAGTCCCAGATGACCTTCCCCTTGGAAACCATTACAAACTTCTTTTCTCTCAACTGCTTCCTGGTCCATCAGGTGCTCCCTATCTGCCACAACCTCCCACTCTGGCTGCTCAGCTTGTTTTATTTACACAAATATTCCTATAAAATGCAACAACAAAGAGCACCTCACATATCAGGTGACACAGCTCACATCCCCAAACCTGTCCACTAACTTCTGTGGTAAATGGCAACTTGCTACTTATTGCTTTCTACTGCTGCAGTCAGACCATGCCTGGATTTTACACTTATTTCCACACTCCCTGCTCTATTCATGCCCCACTGCTTGCCACTCACTTTGGTTGAAGTTTTCATTTCTTCCCAGCTCCTCACTTTCTTTACATGCATCTCCCATTCCTTCCCCACTAATCTACTTGAAAGTCTTCCTCCTGGCAGCATTCAGTATAAAATCCCAGCAACAGCAACTACCTCTTCTGCAGAGAAAGTATGGGCTGGATCTGAGCAGGATTCCTCACAGCTTAACACTTGCTGCTCAAATTTAAGTTGCATCAGGTTGGCCACTGGTTTGACTGGTGCTGACCACCGAAAAAGGAATAACAAACTGGAAAGTACAGTTCTATATGGACAGAGTCCTCCAGTCTATGTGTGCTAAGAATTAAGGAGAAAATACGCAGCTAATAGAGTCAACACACGCTGCAAACTAAAGAAGACCAAATCCTTATATTCTCCAGTTTTGGTCTAGTGGCCTTAATATGCTGCTTCTCCCTTGAGCAGTTGTTTAAAAATCAGAATTGTAGTGGAAGGAAAAGAAGGTCCAAGCTCAGAAGACCACATCAAGTCACTAGGTAGGTAAGAGAGAAATAGTGGGAAGAGCAGGACTCTGAATTCTAAAATAGAGCTTGTGGCAGACAAGATTAAAGAAAATTTCAGTGCAAATAATCATGATTTAATTTTTCATAAATCCTTTCTGATATTCCTCCAAATTGTTCCTCCTAAAATACCTGCCCCTGGATGGGAAAATGAACACTCAGAAGGGAGAAAAAAGAAGAAAACAGAGTAAAACCAAGTTTTGCACTTGCATTTTATTAAGTCTGCAACATAAAACATTCACCAGCTCCGAGTTAATCCAAAAACCTGGAGAGGTAGAAAAGTAATTCTGCAGAGCTGGAAAAACTGATGCTAGTTTAACTTTTTAAGTGAGTTAAAGAAAGGTCTAAGCTTGTTTCCTCCAGTTTCAGTGTCCTCCTAGGAATGCAAAAGAGTCAGTTCAGGAGCCCTCGTGACCATAAACAGTTTTGTTTTTCTGGTTAGTGGTTATTTAACTTTTTTGTTCCCAGAAAGGCTGCCATTAAATAAACAGGGTACACATACAAAAAGACAGACATCTTTCAAGCCTGAACAAAGAGAAAGTAATTCCAAAAGCTTCTAAAATGAGCAAGTGAACCAAGAGACAAGGATGGTGTCAGATATGACTCAAGGTCTGACACACTCCTCCTCCTCCAAGCCCTAACGACTGACCTCAATCAGGACTCATCCAGGAAAATAAACCTCACTAGAGAAAACAAAGGCATTACATGTAAAATAGGTGAGGAAAAAAAATGGAAACCAATGCTTGCTCATGTCACTACATTTCTGCAGGTCTGAATCAAGTTTGGAAGGTGTGGCTTGGAAGGCCTCATAGGGTACATTAAGGATGAGGCAGTTGGCTGATACACTGCAGACCTGTGCTGCGGGTTGAATAGAGGAGCCAGGAGGGCTTGTGAGAGCTGTGGAACATGGACTGGTATCTAACATATCCTGTTAAGCTACAACTAAAATGCTCCTTGTGCTATCTCAGTGGTACAGGCTGGAATGGACCCTGCTGCAAGTTCATTCATGGGGTCTCCAGAAAGTGAGACCCATGCCCTGTGAAGGGAAATAGCATCAAGCCAATACAGCATGTTGGCTTTCGTCTTTGTCCTGTGGTGAGTTTCCCCTGTAAGAGCTGTCTGGTAAAATCTTCAAAGAAGGAAGAGTGTTCTGCCAATGCACGTATGCACCTGACATTGTTGAAGCCTGACCTATGGGCTCCAGCAGGACACTGAAAGGTGAAGACTGTGCTGCTATTGAAGCCTTCAGGTCTATTCAGAGCTCACCACAGCTGCTCTGAGAAAGCAACTGCCCTCAAGGTGATGTGTCCAAACAAGTAAATACACTAGCATTCAGTTGCCAAAACCTGTCTGAGAAGTTGCAATTAAGTATCAATCTGTCAGAGTGCTAACCTTGACTTTTGCCTGTGTGGTTACTTGGCTTCCCTGAAGGAGGACCTGTTAAGAATCCTCCATAAAGATGAAATCATTTACCATGGTGGAGTGCAGTGTAGGGGCTGCTGTCTTACCACATGGTCAATAATTATCAGAAAAGGTTACGTTGATGATCACTGTCTGTTTTTTTCAAGCCTGGAATGAATATCGCAATCAGGAATGCACTGGAAGTTTTAAATTGAGATTGTCACTGAGGACAGAAGGCATAAGCAAATTTGGAAAGTAATAACCTCAGAAAGAAGTGTTCTTTGCAGAATGACTTGTATCCTCTTGATGCAAGCATTTCATTGTAAGAAAAAGAAAAGGCAAAGACTTTGCATGTACTATTTTTATTAGAACTCCCTGAGCAAGGACAATCACTCCAGGCTTCTGGGAGCAGCACATCAGGAAGGTGGGTCTTTTTGTACAGCTTTTAATCCATACCACTTAGAAAGAAATTTCTTTTAAGTATGCTAAGAGGAGCACTCTTGATAATATACTGTCAAAGTTAAGTAACTTAAAAAGGGGAAAAAAAAGTATGAAAACAGGTTTGAACTGGCTAATAATAAAATTCTTATGGTTGAATGCATTTACCTCTATGCTCATTTAAATGAAAGAATGTACTCTGTCAAGTCTTATTAGTCTGTGTAACTAACCTGGACAAAAAATAAAAGAAAGAAAGAAAGAAAGAAAGAAATCTTAAGTTTTACTCCAGTTTCACATTTTAAGCTACCTGATCAGCATGTTTCCTTTTCCTGTCCTCATCCCCCTGAAGCAGTATCAAGGCATCCTCTTTCACAGGAACCATCATCACTTTACCTAGATAATTGTAATAAATGAAGTTGAATACCAGGCCAAATTTTTCACCAAGTTATACTCTCACCAGAATGATGAAGAAGGAAATATAAGAAAAATAGAAATATAAACCCTAAAATAAGTTTCTGAATATGAAATCACAAGGATGCTATCAGGGAATGGTTACAGCTCCAACCTTTTGAGGACCCTGCCTTCTTCGCTTCTCTCTCCAAGCCTTTTCTTACCCCTCACCCAACTCAAAGCATTGCTCTTTTTTTCATGCCCAACACTTTAATCTCTTCAAATACTGCTTTCATCCTGTGCCAACAGGACCTCTTATTGTTCTCACAGCTAAGAATCATCTCTTTCTAAGTAACCTCAGGAGAAAAGTAGTTAAATGCCATAGTTAATGATCTGGATGGGAAAACATTACCTCTGTGCTCCAGCCTGGGCCCCATCACACTTCTCCAGCATGGCACTAGGTAAGTAAATTGCTCTCCCTGCATTCATGCAGAGCCAGGCACAGAATCAAAACTGGATTTGCTAATATTTGAAAGCACTCATTGATCATAGCTGGGAAGCATTATAGATACTTTATTACAGAGCTGATCATGTTTGTTGCAGAGACATACTTCTTCTCCACAGCTAAGTCTTTGTGAAATAACCAGCTGACCTAAAACCTCATCATCCTTCAGTGAGACCTGTTCTAGCACCGCCATGCTGGTGGGGAAGAGGAAACTGTGGGACAGAACTCTCATTTCATCTTGTTAAACAGGCTCAGCTACACAAAGCTAACAAATTGCTAAAGAACCCTGCAGACTCCTCTCCACACAGTGGTGGTGGTGGTGCATGACTGCAAAGGTGCACACCAACTGCACGCCTTGAGGAAGACTGATGAGATCTTGAAGCAAACAAAACCAACAAACTACAAACTAGTAAATTAAAAAGAGCTTGTGTGAGCAAGTCTGCCTCATTCCCTCCATTTTTCTAATTGGAAAGATGCCATTATGAAGTGGCTGGAGTGAGTTAAACACCTTTTAAGTGTGTTCTAAAAATTAGTGGTAGTATACAAAAAACAAACTTGGCATTTCTTTAAAAAAAAGAGTCTTACTTAACTACAACTCCTGTATTTAAAGTATTAATAATCGCCTATGCTGCTCATTCCTATATGCTTACATCCTTTTCAAATTGCATTTGGTAAAAAGCTCAGTCCATCTGTTTTCCCACACTCCAACAACACGTGCAACAAAGTAAGCAGAGGCTACCTATGGTAGGGCTGTATTTTGTTCAGAACTTTCTGCTCGCATACCAGAAATTCCATGCTAATTCAACATGCTTTGGGGGCATTTTGAACTATAAAGGAGGAGGCTCAGGAAGGGGAGGGGAGAAAGAGGATTTTCAGTCATCACCATGTACCACTTACAGACAGAACAAATGGCCAGGAAGGATTTGTGCATTGATGAAGCTGCTTGTGTACCAGAGCCTCTCGGCTCCAGCTCAAACCTGTTGCAACATGATGATATTATGCACCAGAAACTGGACAGGCAGGTGCTAATTCACAGCACTAACTTCAAAAAACTATAAATTTTCTTTTCAAACCCATCCAGACGGACAAAGAGAAGTCTGTTTGAGATTCATCGCAAGTCCCAGCTGATGGTTAATTTGTATGAAAATGGGTATGGAGTTCTCCTCAGATGCTCCTTAGGTAAGTGGCCGGGGGAGGATGTGAAAAGAGATTGCCCCCAAAAATCAGTTTGCACAGTCTAGAAAGAGACAAATGCTCAGACATGTAGCCCCAGAAGGTTAGGTAAGTGACCTTCACACACAGAGCCAGGAAGCACCACGTTTTGAGGCAGAAGGAGCTGAGATGGAGAATGTGGATGTACTAAGGCTGTGGTTTTCCAGAATTCTTCAAGGGCCATGTATTCTGGTTTCCTGCTGTCCTCCTGTTCCCCCAACTCTGTCTATGCCCACAGCATTGTCTTTCTGCAGCTCTCTCCATTGCTCCAGGAGAACTGTGTGAGCAGCCATGTTCTGTGAACTGGATTAACAGGTCTGGCTCACACACACAAAAAAAAAAAAACAAAAACCAAACCCACACCAAACCCAACCAAGGTATTTTAATTACCAGGCTATTTTTAAATTCTCCAATGTTACACAACATGGCAGGTATGACTGAGGGGGTGGCACTGACTAGCATAAGGAAAGAGCAGGAGGAGAATGAGAATGCACTTAACAGGAAAGGTTTTGTCAAAAGAAATGTACAGCCTCACTTTCTTTCTCCCTCATTACAGATCACACTGGCTCCTCTGCTTGCCTTTTAGGATGGCCTGATTGAAGATCTTTATGCTAGCACAGGCATTTTAAATAACTACTAATTTCTTCAAATTTCTACGTTTTGACTCATGAAAACAAACAATTCTATCAACTCTTGGAAGGAAGATATGGACTTCTAAATTTTGGGGGGCTTTAAATATCTAATTTGGTAGGGATTTATAGCAGAAGGCAATACATGCCAGTCAGGCATGTATTTATAATATCACTATCAGCCATAATTTATATCATTTAGTCTCAATGTACCAGGGAAAAGTTACTCCATTTGGCAAAAGAGAGATAAGTGACCTAGTCCTACCATCCCTAGAATCAGTTTTAGGTGGAGGAATGAAGAAGCTATCATCTGAATCCTTTGTATATGAAGCTTGGGAGGCTCTTTGGAAGAAGAAATGATTTATAAAATTCATGAAGAAAAAAATCTGAATTGTCTGGTTTTTTTGCTAAAGGAATTTATCATTTTCACTCACATCAAGGTAGACATGCTGTTGAGCATGATGGAGATTGAAATGAATATTTACAATACTCCTCTATTAAATATGGGTTTCTGGTGATGCAGGTGGGATGCTATATATATTCACTATTAAACACATGGGCAGTAGTCATTTGTATGTGCTCTGAATACCATCTGATATGCCATCCAGAAACCCTGAAATGAAGCTCAGAACATTCAACATAAAGGTCAAAATCTGTCCTTGTGTGAAGCCTAGATTTTTAACTAAAGTATATTTTTCCCATCTAAAATTCTTGCACTTCACACTGAATTTTAATGTGGCCATGGGTTGTGATTCAGGATTAAAGATAACTGTTTTAAAATACAGGCAATGCTTGATTCCTATTCCCCCAAACATATTTCCAATGCCACTATGAAGTATTCAAGTGGCTTATGCCAGTGTAAAACCTATAATAACAAAAAGGGGATCCCTATTCAACTTGGAGTCTTCCTGGAAAGGTCTACATTAAATAATTAAAAAATACTCTTTGCCTGAGCACTTTGATATTTCCTTCAAGGAATCACATCCCAGTACTATTCAACTGTAAATTCCAGTGAGGCCTAGATTTAAGCCCAGACTTTGTAAAGCTGACTGTCTGCTACATTAAAATGAGTTTTATTTTCCTCAGGCTCCGTCGTCTGGAGCTCTTCCTGTGGCATCAGAAGGTACTCACAGCTCTGTAAACTTTGACTCCTCAAAAAAATTGCCAGCACCTTGTGGGATTTCCCCACCACACAGCCTAGTTGAACTCAAGGGCCAATAAACCTCCACTTCCGGTATGTTTATGTTGAGTGACATGGAAACTCCAAGTCAATTAAAATCCTTTATTTGGTATTCCTATAATTTCCACACCACCAACCCCCCCCACCTTGTACACACACACACAGCCAGGAGCTCTGCAAACATGGGATACAGTTACAAGCTCTTCCTTCAGCTGCTCTGCTGCTGCTTGCAGTCAACTTTTAGGGACGGAGTGAAGTGAGACCATCTAATACCATGACTCACAGTCACAGAGGTTTTCTCCAAACAGCATATAATACCAGGAAGATCATGAATGTAAATAGCAACAGAAGACTTTGAGAAAGCAGCATTAATATGAGGTGCAAAATGAGCCCGTTCCAAAGAAAACCCATAAAGATGTGCTATTCATTCCAGTATCAGAGTTGGAGTGATTAATTTTTTGCTTCTATGTGCTTGGTTCAGTTTAGCAGAATTTAATAGCAACCTGGACCTTCCAAACTGCTTTTGACATCTGTTGGGGCCTCACCTCACTTTCAGCTTCAGACAACCCTAAACTTTGGTTCTGTTAAAATGATAGGAAGGAACAGTTGGACTTCTACTCAATGCTTTCATACTGTCAGCCAGGTTGTAATTTGCCCGAAACAGGATGAAGCAATCAAAGCAGCACAGGGGGATTTTGTTCAATGCTATTTTTCTTCCTAAACCCAGTGCTTGCTTGAAAACATATCACTTTATCTAGCAGATATTTTCATTCACAGGCAATTTGTCATGCGACTCCAAACTTCTGGGTTTGTATTGATTCCAGAACTGAAATTGCAGTTGTCAGCAGCACAGGCTCCTGCGATCTGTTAAACACATTCCAAAAGGTGGTTAGTAGCCTCCCTTCTCCTTTCCTGTGGGAAAGACAGCAGCGACGGGCTCTCACTCACCATCCTCTGGAAGGCTTCACTGGGATGGTTTATTATACTAAAGCCCCACTGGTCTCCCTGCCTTCCTCTGTGAGTCTGCCTTGCAGGGGAGCCAGCAGGGCTGGCTGATGGCTAGCTGACTGATGACGACTTCATAATGGATCAGGCTGAGGGATCACACTAGCTCAGTCCTAAATGTTGGAGACCCACAGCCTGCTACCCCTAATATCAAAGCCCCAAGAGCAGTTTGGACATTCAGGGTAATAGGGGTAAGAGTATAAATTCTTTCCTCAGTGTATCTGAACATAGGGCAAGAAGGTTTTTGTTTTGTTTTCTTTCCTTTTCAATGCATCTAACAGACTAGAGCAAGTTACAGGCAGCAAAATGCTTGACCCTCTCACATATGGCCAAAGAGACAGAAGGGTGGCCATTGAGCTGCTGCTGCTGTCTCATTGCTTATTGTTCTCTGCAAAAATCCCTCTGGAGTTAGATCAAGTTAAGAAAAAGCCATGAATACAGAAATGAACAGACACATTTTTCAGATCCCTCTTCTTCCAAAAGGTTTACCACTGCAAAATAAAACCTTTTCCTGGCCCAAGAGCAAGGTGAAATGAGGTATAAGAAATCACTCAGGCTTCTGCACCAGCCCTTCAGCTGGCACAGCCTGGCAGAGGGCCACCAAGAAGCAAAGGCACTGTGCTGATTTGCACTGGCTGAGTCTCTGCCAATAACCCTTTTAAGGATTTGGAAAGAGTCCCTGTGAACTAACAGGCTGCGAGATTTTAATCCAAGTGGTGGGGCCGAGCAATTCTGTCCGACCTTTGCCTTTCTCCCAAAGGAGGGAGAAGGAAAGTGGGAACGGCTGAGCTGAAATGATCCAAAACAAAAGCAGGTGCCAGCATACACGAGGTACTGCCTGCAAAACAAAGAGCTGCTGCAGCCTGAAACAGCATTCCTTCATACCACAGACATGAATAACATCAAGTAATCCACGAAAGGAAAATGCACATCATTCTCCTTGATATCTGTTTCTTTCCCCCTTGCACATCTCTACTACAGCCAGGATCAAAGACAGGGCTATTCCGATGTGGAACAGAGGCTTCTGGGTGCTGTTTTTTCTATTTTTTTTCTTTTAAATAAAAATACAACAAAGATGGCAAAATAACATTTAACAAATAAAGTATTTGCATTAGAAAAATCTCTCCAAGGGTGTAATGTGGCTAAACAGCACAAGGGCTAAACTCATGATGGTCAAAGCCTAAGAAGGATTACTTGGCTTTGCTGTGAGAAACTTCTCCCTAAGCACTTTCTTCTTTCAACACTCCTGAACTTGTTGCTAGCAACAAAGCAAAATGAAAATAGAAGATAATTTGCATCTAACATGCTCTCAACAAGAGAGGGCATTAGCTGGCAGTCTGTGCAGCAAAGCAGACCTACAGAGTTTATGGCAAGCTCTGCCAGAAATCGTGTATATATACATATATATATATTCAGATCTTCAGGAACTGTGCAGTTTGCCTTTAATTAACTTTACTGTCATATCATCCAGCTACACTCAGTGCTCTTTCCAGGAACTGTTATGGACACCACAGTAATCATAAAATTATTGAGGTCAAATGGCTTGTTTTAAGGGCAGCCACTTGTGTCTCTTTCAACAAAACTAACTCAATAGGAGGTGAGTTTTCTCCACAGGCATCATATACTTAAAATCAAAGGCCACTGTCTGTGTTTCTAATAAGGTTTATAAATGTATAAATGAAGTTGTATCTCCTCAGAAAACAGATGATACTGAATGAACATTAGGTGCTGTCAAAGGGTACCCAAAATGGAGAGAGCAAGACACACCACGCAGTTTAGCAGAAGCACCTGAGAACAGACTAGAGTGATTTATGGCAAATATATACAGCTGCTGTTATATAAATCCATTGTATTAGTCATCATGTTCTTCTAGATATTAAAATTCCTTTCTCTAATGAAGGGCAACCTTAAGCTACTCCACTTCCCTAAGTAGGTCACAGGATACTAGGACATCCAAATCCTTCCATCCAGCAGCAGTATATACAACAGCTACACCAAAGAGTGCAATGTATATAAATATCTATGTTTCATATGTCTGTGCTTGTTCTGTTGGTATGTTCAGCTTGGAACTCTTTGCATGTGGAGAGAAAGAGGCAGTGCGGGTTATATGACTACACTTGAATATATAATAAGTGTGGGGGAGCAAGAAGAAGGGAGAAAGAAGCCATGCTGTGCTCCCAGGGGAGTGAAAGCACTTAGCTACAACCAGCAAAACTTCGCCCAGTTCCAGCACATACCCTACCATCTGATTGTTGTATTCTGCATGTGATCCAAAGTTTAAAGCTCTTGCCTATTTTGGGGGCAGCCAATGGGATTTAACAACCCATGTGTACCCATGACATGGCATGATTTCCCACTTTTATTACAGTTCTGCAATAATTTTCACTAGCAGGATACAAAAATGTGTCAGGCTATCCCTTAGCTTGTCCCCAAAATCCCAAAAGAAAAGTTTTCTTATTACTTTAAACAAATTAACTAACAACTAGAGGCCTGGATTCTAGTGCAGCCCTACTGAGTTGTACAAACACTGCGAAGAGAAAACTACAGCAGAAGGCTACGAATGAGAGAGAAAAACAAGTACTCCCCAAGCCAGCTTTATATATGAGGAAGAGTGTCTTGAAAGCAGTTTCCTAAATATATCTATATATTATATTGGCATTTCATTGAACATCTGTATCTTCTACTCTACTGTCTAAGTCAACTTCTCATACGCTGTACTTACAAACACTTTAAATAAAATAATAGGTTATTTAACTAAGGGTCTGTTCCATGTAAAACACTCATCCCCTGGGTACTTTTGATTAAATTTTGGTTAAATTTTGTTTAAAGCTGAATAAAGTAATACAGACTGATATGCCTTTCTACACATCTCACCAGAGAGTCTCTTTCCTTCCCATCAGCTTATGCTACAGAAACTCCAGATTTTAAAAAATCAGAGTCAACATTCATTTAAAGATCTCTTCCTCCTCTTTAACTTCTGCAATTCATTAGACCTCCATAACTAAACCAAATGGGACATCTTCCAGTTCCCCAGTTGTTTTTTGTTAGTCAGGAAGAAAAAAAAAAAGAAAGCTTTTTCCTGCATATGCCTTTCAGCTTGCATTGAGAAAATCCCAGGCTTTTGGTATGAGCAGCTGCAGCTGGGTTACCCAGGGTCAGCTTGGGTAGGAAGCAAAGGTTTCCTCCAGTCAGTTAGGGGGAACGAAGCCACAGTTGGCAAAAGGTGAAAGAGAAACCAACTTCCATTCAATTCAAAGTGCAAGTTCCATTCAATGAAAAGCAACAAGAAACCTTAAAGAAGAGCTTAGCTAATGGAGATGATGACAAGAGAAAAAAACTAAAAAATCTAAATGAAGTCCTAAACATTAATCAAAAAAGTCAAGAGAATTCAAGCAAACCAGTGACCAACATCTGACGTGAACTTATGATTTTGTATCTGTACACACATTCATTGTATCTTAACCTTGTAAACCTGTGCTCAATGCCTTTGTTCCAACCTCAAGTCTCAGCCAAAGCAGCTTAGCCTCCTACAGACTCATCCTGCACCAAATGACCCATATCCCTAAGAGCTTAGCAACTTACCTGTCCCAGGTACATGGTTACACATAAGAGCAGGAGCCAGCACACACAGCCTTGCCCTTTTAATTGTACGGTATTTACTCTGGAGCTGTTCAGGGCAAATATCCCACTTTTCCCCTCAAAATAAAGAGGAACAGGGGCAAAACTTTGTCTTGAGAAGTTCTCTCTAGCACCTAGCCACCAGTGGCCACTTCACATGGGCTCAAGTATTGGATGGCGGCCAGGTCAGAAAGCAGACTATGCTGCATCTGTGATACCACCTCTCTGAGGACTTAAAAGTCACAAAGAATAAACAAAAACATCCTGTCCTAAATCCTCAAATGCACTGTCACTCACAAAGCTCTTGGAGCTTCAGTTTCAATCCTGTCTACAAGAAAATGTTATTTCTACCCATAAATGAAAAACAAACATGATCAGGTTTAATATTACTAAACCCAAGAGCAGCTCTTTCTATTCCTCGGTCTGCTTCCCCCTTGTATACATGGTTATTCTCCTTCTGCAACATGTGCCACTCATTAAAATGTCTGGAAGCCACATCTACATGGACCACCTAATGAAAACTAACTCCAGTATTTATTGTCAATACTGGTGCTATTTACATCCCCTCTCCATTGCATAGGATTAAAAAAAATGGTAAAATATTTAAAATATTTCCTTAAAACTTAAAAAAAATACAACCAAGCTGGCATTAAAAAACCCCAAAACCAAACCCAAACCCCGCAAAAACAGCTGAAAATCAGTTTTTCTCTGGAAGAACTGCAAGAAGATGTAGCAGAAGCTACTCCAGGAGGACCTGACTGTGGCCATGAGGACCACTCCCTGCCACTGCGACAGCTG
Organism: Turnix velox; assembly: GCA_013400935.1. Lineage (NCBI taxonomy): Eukaryota > Metazoa > Chordata > Aves > Charadriiformes > Turnicidae > Turnix > Turnix velox. The sequence goes on along the minus strand of VZTY01012196.1, from coordinate 110,933 downwards.
TTGTTAGAAACACCAACCACTACCAAGGGTAGCTACCGTGAGTGTTACTACTGCCAGTAGTAAAAAGGCACAAGGATGAACTTGTGGTTCAGAGGTTTAACGAATCAAGAGAAAATGGGTGGTTTTCCTCTCCCCTGCCATGTTCTGCTCCATAATATACAGCAGGGTTATTGCAGCCAAAGAACTGGGTGCTGTTTCACACAGCATCACTGATTTCCTCTCAAGGCATCAGCACACGTAAGTCTGGAATCTACATAAGTAGATGTTCAAATAATCTCTAAAAATCAATATTGATTGGTGGCAGATCTTGTTTACCATGCTTTTTATTCTACAAGTGGTACACCTCACTGGAAAACCACATACCTATGTGGGAGAAAAAAAAAAAAAGCAGCCCAAACAACTCTTATTATTTGGCTCATGACAAGATTAATGACTTGAAACACATAGATTAGTTTCTTGTTTAGACTATAACCAATACTATAACAGCAGATCCCTGTTGTGAAATGAAAAAGGGTACAACTCAATATGCTACTCATGAATAATCCAATGTGGATACGGAGTTATTCAGCTGCAATGCAATTAAGAATGAAAGAGAGAGGGTAACAGCAGTAAACACCCAGGGATATTTTGAATTTAATTGGGATTAGCATGTAATATGCTTACAGCTTTTTGAAGAGAGGCTACGCAGCAGTGTGTTGAGAACACAGGCGTTTGAAAGCCCCGAGCACCTCATTTAATGGACTTTTCAGCTGGCAAAAGCTGCTTTTCACAGTGAGTTTGTTTGAAGGGAGTCTAACCCAGCACCGTTACTTGAAGCTGAACTGCACCTGGGGTTCAATGCTGAAGTACATTTTGCAGTTTTGGGGCAGAGAAGCTGAAGCATGTGAGGGTATTTCTGAAAGCTCATGATCTAACCCCACTCAATATCCCTGACACAAAGAGATACTGTATGTATACTGTGGAGCGATAGCCTTGAAAAAATTCTAGGAATAAAGACAGCTATGTGGAAGCTGACTATGTGATGGTGGATGGATCTACACAGGACCTACCTGGATGCTACTTAGAGAGTAGATGTCATCTACATGCTTTCTGTGCATAGTTCTTCTATAGGGGAGGTATAGATAAGGCAAAAAACAATCAGACTATTTTCAGCTTCTGTTTTGGGAAGATATATGGGAAGAAAGTAAGTATCCCTTGATGGTTTGTCCTCCACTCACAGGAGTATTTCTGTCTTGTACCAAAGTTTTGGCACTGAAGCAGTGGTGCAAATACCTACAGGCAGTTTTGCAAGAAGAGGGCATCCTTTGGCACCTTTAGGCAGTTGTGCTGCTCTTGCCTGGAAAGATAATACACAGAAGATAAAGAGTCCACACCACTGTAAAAGGCTCTCAAAGCACTCAGCAGCTATCAAGTTCACAAAAGGTATCTCTAAGGTGCTCTCACAGAGCTAAGCAGAAGCTTAAAACCAAAATACAGTGAATTTTACCAAGCAAATTTCCACAGTCTATTAATTTTTCATTGACTTAGTCCAGTAGGAGGAGAGCATGGAAACTTGGACACACAGAAGAATGAAAAGTAAGGAAAGTCTTAAATATTGCTTTTCATTTCTACCTGCTGCTTCTCTCTCCTTCAGATTGCAAGTCTCAGAATAGTTTTACAAAAGCCAATGTTTGTGGTAGAGCTCCCACTGCAAAGGCCCAACTGTCTTTAAGTAGCCTTTGAAGATTTTCTTCCAAGCTGTTTCCCACCATGCTCCTCCTCAGTTACCAAACCTGGTGGGAATGAGATGTACATGTTGCCTCAAGTATTTCTGTAACTGCAGAGCTTTATTTGTATGTGGTGATAGTGGGGAAAACAGCTTTATTCTAAATACATCTCCACCTTACATCTGGGTAAAGAAATGGGGATTATGTTAGCCTTCCAAGTGCTGGTAACCAGGGTTGGTGTATTTGTTATTGCTGCACCTCTGAGAAAACTGAATTAGGGACCATTGTCCTAAAGTGTTATTTTTCTGATGTAAGGACAATTTCTCCTCTGGTGAGCTTATACAAACCTGCCCTCTGCCAACAACTTAGCAAAACACGGTGCAAACATTCCGCTGACTTATGTCTGCTGCAGCACCAGAGAAATCAGTGAGGCTGACCTACTTGTAAACTGAGCAGAATCTGACTCCTGTGTTTATTTGTGGATGGCTACAGAAGAAGCTGACCAAGTCAGCAAGAAAAAAAAATAACACAGAACATCAGAAGTAGCTTCTGCTTGGACTAAAGCTTCAGAGGGCAGAGGACAGAACATGGTGATGGAGGGATGAATCCTTACAAAAGTAGCAGTTGGAATTAGCAATTTTGCTTTGTTTACCTGAAAAGTGCTATGGGAGAGTTCCCATGCTGGGAGAATTCACACCATCTCACTATTATGCTTACTGTTGCTTTTCGTACATCCACCTAATTTGAATAAAAGGAAAACAGCTGCAGATCAACAGCATACACCAATACCATGGCAGTAGTAAATCAAAAGCAAAAGGAAAAAAAAAAAAACTCAGAAAAGATTTTTTAGCCACACCATGTAACTGGCAAGGCAGCACAAACTGAAAGGTGCTTCCTCAGCCAGGCACAGCATTTGCAACTGGCCTGAGCACCACATGCATCACAGCAACATAAATCCAAACACATGCCCTGTATTACAACAGGAGAGCACCAGCTTTTGCCAGGTGGATTCTAGTAGCCAGAGGTTTAATATGATAGAAAAAGAGAGGGAGCGCAGACGAGATGGAGATACCAGCACCACTATTTCCCTGTATGCCCCCAGGAGCAGTTGCACCAGTTGCTAAGCTGCTGCCCCCAGGTTCAGCAAGGATTTGTGCATCACAGCATGCAAGTATTACTCCACAGGACAGCTAGATGAAGCCTCAGCAACCTGGAGAATTCTGCTGAAGCTTGCAGCTCTGCTACTAAAAGTCTTCTTAAAGTTATAAAAAGTTTTTTAAAGTCTCAGAATCTGGATTTGGACATGGCTAAGAGTAAAGCATCTCTTCAGCATCCTGCATAAACCAAGCCAGCCTTCTAACTGACCTACCAGAAGCTCTGGCTCTTGCTCATGCCCTAGCCAGTTGAGTGGGTTGAGAGACAGATAACATCATGTCTACAACAAACTGGACAGAAGAAAGAAGGCTACCATTAACTGAGCAAATGCAGGAACTATTTAAAAGTTCACAGGGAACAGAGGAGGAAAAGACTGAGTGAGCAGAGAGGCAAGGTAAAACATTAAAAATGAGCCTTTACACAGGGCTCTCCATCTTTTCCAGGATGCTGTAGACCAAGCCAGCATGTCATGGTATGAAGACCAGTTTTGACTGGCATGCAATAGCTCCTGGCTTCCAGTGATTTCCAAACTCAGCAAGAGTTAGGAGCCAGAAGCCACTACATCTTGCAGACACACTACCAACATGCTTAATTTGGGAAAGGAAAATACAGTCTGGCACATTAGTCTCAAACAATTGCCAAGTTCTGTTCTCATTTATGTGGCGCCAAAGCTGGCCAAAAAATAGGGAGGGTAGAGGGGGAGAAGGTCCAACACCTGCCTGCGCTCCCTCTGTAGCAATCCCCCTTCCCAGTCATCTCAGACTTTGTGAGCTTAACATCTTCTGGCCATAAGGATGAATCAGAGATCTTATTCATTGCTGACAGAAACACAAGCTATGAGAAATCTAGGAGAAATCAGAAGTCAGGAACCACAATGCAAAAGTGAATCTACACAAGATGTTGTGTACTCTATAATGTTGAAATAACCAGTTCTGAAGATAGTGCTTGAGATTAGTTCAATATCCTGCTCAATAACCACCAGCAGACATGCCAAAAATCTTGCCTCTAATGATGCTCCAATGTGTCTAATCCTACTATAATCAAATAAACCTAATTTCAAATCATCAAATTTCAAACCTATTTAGGATCCTGCAGGTATGACATGGATTAAGAAATATTTGGGAATTATACATATATGTATATATTATTAACACAAGTTAGGCCTAATTGGAAAAAAAAATCCTTGCATCTTTGAATAGGCTACTGCAATCACCTAGAACTTTTCAGAAATCACAAAGTAAGCAGCCCCCCACAGCAAGGATTTTTATAAAAATAAATGTATGCTAATATATGTGGAGATAGCTGTATTCATTTACATTTTAAGTCCTATGAAGCATTGATGACTTATTTCAAAACATTCTCTACAAGCAGGAAGACTAAAACCAGCATTTTGGGTGGGCTTGTTTGCGTTTGTGAGGCTTTTTGTAACTCATTTTGTCATTTAATCACTCGATTCCAGGACACAGGGTTTTACAGAAAATGTTAAGTATCACCAATTGGCAACGCTGACAATGGGAAAAGAAGAGTTTGCAAGTATATATGGGAATTTCTGCTTGGCTTTAACCAGTTCTAACTAGTAAACAATGTTTACCCTCAAAAACTCTGATTCAGAAAACACACTTAGATATACATCCAAATATATTTACATTGCTGTCTTTTGTTGCAAGTATTGGTAATTTAAAACTTAACAGTTTTCTGCATTCACAGAAGGAAGCACAAGAAGAAAGGATTCTGGTAATACATTACGATGCAGGATAACACTACAGTGTGCATAGCACAGAGAGTCATTCAAAGCTAATCCATATATCCACAGTCCAATGAATAGCTTTTACCAACTACAGATCCACTGAATGACACAACAATGACTGATCACATCACCTTTCAGTGTTCTCACTCAGTCACACCATGCTATGGAGCAGCCGATAGGTATCTCTATCCACTACATGGACACTAGCCATCCCACTGAGTCAGTCATCTCCATGCCTCTCACTTTTCTCCCCAGACCTAAGTCTAAATCTAAGTCTAAGACCCGTGATTTTCATGTGTAGGGATAAGCCTGCCCTGGCTGCAATTTTGACAGGCACCAGTGGAACCAGTAGCTGGCATGGCACCAGCACAGGTTTTCTTGTGGTAATGTGGCCCCTCTCTGGAGGTGTTTAAGGCCAGGCTGGAGAAGGCACTGAGTAACCCGGTCTAGTGGGAGGAGTCCCTGCCTAGGTGGGGGGGTTGGAACTAGATCATCTTTAAGGTCCCTTCCAACCCAAACTACTCTATGATTCTGTGAGCTCATATGTGCTGTCTCCCAGTACATTCATTCTCAATAAGAGGTGGAAGCAGGCATAAAATTCATTTTTCACAGTCATGAGTCATCCCTAGGATGGTTCTCATACCTCTCCAAGTCCCAAGGAGATGCTGGACAGTTCCCCATCCATGCAGCCTGAAAAGTTGCCACCATTTGTAACACTCAAGCCACCATAAATCCCATGGAAACTAAACAAAGCTCAAGAGAATCAAAAAGATAGTTTCATTCCTTGGATAAATGAACTACGGAAAAAGATCTTGGAAAAAAAAGACAAAGTTTTTTCAATGAACTCCATAGTCAGGAAAGTGCCTTGTTTTCAAAGCTGTATCAATTCCTGACAGTCCCCCCCTCTTGGATTGATTTAGCTAAAAATCACTGTTAAAAAGTGTGACATAAGTAGAAAAAGATGATGCCACTCATTCATGAGAAATGAGCCTGCTAAGAAAGCAGCAGCAAACATCCTGCTCATCCACTGTCCCAAAGAACTTTGTTCAAAGTGTATGAAAAAGAATACAACAACTTACATAAACCAAGCACTGTTCTTAAAAAAATCTTCATATTCTTGATTTATGTTGCTAACTTTGCTACTTGAAGGAGCTGAGCAGCTTGGTCAATCACACAAGGACCAGCCTCTTGGATACAGCAATAGACTAAACAATTACAGCCCACTTTCAGAACCTGGCAGAAGTATCCCAGCCTCACTCTGTCCTTTAACCACAGGCCCTCCCTCTTGCTCTCTTTATTTAATAACTGCCACCTGTTTACCACTCACTAAAACTCCCTGGAGCTGCAAGAACATTGTGTTTCTCACAAACCAAAAACCTCAGTTTATCTCTGAGCAGGATGGATCCATCATTTCCTCTTTCTCATCATTTGTTTAAAGTAGCAATGCTTTCAAGAAGAAAAGAAACCCACAAACCTAACTGAACAAATTAAGACAATTTCCACTTGAATTGTCTCTCCCTTTCCCATTGCATTAGCACTTCTCAGATGAGAGGCTGGTAAAATTAGGATGTCCTGATGGTGCCCAGTTGCGAGGAGAGCTCACAACCAGCTATCCTTTTCAAATACATTTTGGTAAAGGCCAGAAATACACACAAATGCCCATGGTCCAAATCAGCACCTGAAGGGGCTACAAGATGGAAGAAGACCAGAGAGATTGTGGATGCCCCCTCCCTGGAGGCCTGGATGAGGCATTGAGCAATCTGGTCTGGTGGGAGGTGTCCCTGCCCATGGCGGGGGGTTGGGGAGACTAGATGATCTAGATTATCTTTAACATCCCTTCCAACCCAAATCATTCTATTATTCTATGTCTCATCCCTTCTTTCCTTACAGGCAGTCAGAGCTACAACAGGATGTTCATTACCTGCATATACAATACCTTTTCTAAGGTGACTCAAATCATGCCTGTGACCGCTGGTCACCTACCCCAGCAATCAAAGTAAAAGGAGCTTTCCTCCCAACTGTCTAACTGGCAAATAATAGAGAGCCAGTTTTATACAGGCAAAATTTCACACATCAAATTCTTGTTTCAGTTACATTAATTCACTAACTCCTATAACGTCATGAAAAAGGCTTGCTTTCCCACTTCAGTCCATCTCTAGCTCTAGGGAGCATTAAGCTTCAATAAAGACTATTTTAACAAATCAGTTCATCTAATTTTTTTTTTAAATTCCCAACTCAACTATGAAATTGAGCAAAACCAATTTGTCATTAATCTGTCAATTGGGATAGACCCACTGAGCTGAGATAATGGTATCTATTGAGTAGTATGAGCTCAAGAATTATGCTGAGAATGCGCTAAGCTGCCATGAGAAGTCTGTGGTGTCCCAGTGTGATCTCACATTAGAATTTCCATTCAAGGGAGGCCCTGTCAATCAAGATGTATTAGAAATGATCTAAGACTTCTAGTGTTGCTCAGAAAGGTCCTAAAGAATCAAATTTACATGAACACTTCATTATTATTTTCTGACATATCAGAAATTATGTCAATGGTTGGAGTGTTTGGCACTATCACAGTGTAAACAAGATACACAATAAAAATAAATTAAAAGAAGCCCCAAAATTAAAAGGCAAATTATAGAACATATTGGGGAAAAAGCACTAAGTCAGCAAGGAATAACACGTTCTGGTCCTACGTGGCAGACCATGGGAAAGTGAGGAGCAAGCCCCCTATTTTTTCCTCAAATCCAGTGTAACAGGATGAGTCCCACAGTGTATCAGTAGCTGCCCGGTCTTCTAAAATCAAAGTGAAATCTTCATCTGTAGTTAATGGTAGCCCATGATGGGCACTGAATCCTCTCCTCTCCACCAACAGGCTTGCTGATGATGCTCAGCAAGCAGAGTTCACACAAGTCTTTCAGCTTCACCCACCCCCTCACATCACGCTCTCATTTTTTGGCACAAGGCTTACCTGCCTAAAATTACTCTGATGAAGTTTCATCATCTGTGTACCCAAGTCGCCATGGAGTAGGACAAAACTTTGTAAATCTCCTCTGTTCAAACAGATTCTCTCAAGATGTGTCATTTTAATGCATTTTCCTCAGTCTCTCTTCACATACCATCTCTCCTACCCAAACAGCCCAGTTTCCCTTGTCATTCCCTTCAAGAATAGCGTGTGCACTAAGAAATGAAAATGCAGCAGCTGCTCCCTTGTTAAAATATTGATATTTTTCATTTAGGCTTTACAGATTGAGCCAGCTATGCTCTCTAACTCAGTCTGGAAAAGATACAGAGCTGCATGTTTCATACAAACTAAATAAACATGCAAAGCGTCCCTGGCATTTGGGAGAAACAAACACAAGTGACAGGTTGGGAGATGGGACCAAAAGAATATGCTGGTTATTTCTTTTTTAAAATATAATCCTGTTTTCCGATGCTTTCTTGGGAACGTTTACTTCTGTATTAACATCACAAATTACTTCAACTGCACTGTAAATATTTAATTCCCTGGTTTAGTTTAAATTTTGTTAGTGTCCTAAATACTGAAAAAAGAACATGTCTTCAAGCAACCAACAAGATGTAGAGAATTTTGCTGGACTGCTGGAGAGGCTTCTGTTTGGTACTGAACTCACTCCACTGCAACAGCCCAGTAGTGATTTCAGTAACTTGCTCTTAAACCCAGTTACAGCAATGCCTCCAAAAATGCTACAGACACTGCACTAACATGAAATTAATGTGCACACAAAAAGGAGAAGCTTCTTCTGCACTGGGAAGTACAAGAAGTACAAGATCTGCTTAGTTTTCTGGTGCATTAGTCAAGCACAAAAAGTTGGTCCACACGGAAATAATCAGAGAATGCTCAATAAAAACTCGACCCAAGCGAAGTAGGAAAATATATTACTTTTCAACAGTTCAAATGACCTTCATTTTTTTTGAACTTTTCCAGCAGAAAACTCCCACCATTTATTAAAGCACTCCACATACAACGGAGTCCTTAAAAGGACATGTGGCTCTTGCCTAGGAGCAAGATGGATATCTACTCTGTTCCTACCCCCACAGTCTTCTCAGCTCACAGACTAAAGAAAAACAAAAAATAAAAAAGAAGACGAAAAAAAAAAAGAGTACTGCAGGTCTCTAAATCTCTTTAATTTTACTCTTAATTTATCTTTGCTTTCACAGGCTGCAGTTGGATAGTATGTGAAACCCACAGATGGGTTTTAACTTTGCAGCTCTTGAAAAAATCAAGGGGATAAAAAAATCTTCAAGTGGACAGTAACTCACTGAGATGTTTCACACTTCCATTGCTCTATGGCAGAGACCCAAAGGCAGGCAAAAGCAACAGCTGAAGCCACATCTCCCTGCTGGGTTTTTCCCAGGCCTGAAGCACCTAGACCTGCACACTCAAGCACCAGCTTCAACACTGGGGTGTAGCTGCCTGAGCTTTAATTCACAGCAGCTTGGCTTTCTGTAGCTTACTTAAAGAGATGAAAACATACATGGGACAGACCATGGAGCTTCACTTTTCATTGGTTTTTTTTCTCCCCCATAATTTTGTATTTTCACTCATTTCTAATGAACAATTTTCAGGCAAGCCTTGCTGTTTCTTCATTTTCAGTGCATAGATGACAATAGCAACACTACATTCATCAGCCAGATTGCAGAGACAGTCTTCTATCCTTCTTTTGAAATCCAAGTCAGGGGAGATAAAATACTTGAAAGAGTAATGAAGGCAACCAACCTCAGATGACAGTTTTATGACCATGCACGTCAGTGCCAGAGGAAAGCCACAGCACCCACCAGCATGCAGCAGACACGTTTCCAGCAGGGAATGATGGCTCAGAAGAACCTCATCAGGGCAGGAGGCAAGGTCACCAGCAGGAAGCAGAGAAGCAAAAGGCTCCTTTTCCCCTGTCTTGTTGGCACTGGTTGTGTTTATTTTACTAGAGCCAGATAATTCACATCACACAAAGGGCATAATGACCTCTGAAACAAAATCTAACTCCACTTACTTTTTTTTTTTTTTAAGGCCAGTGCTGTATTAATTTTTCTCAGGAAGAGTCACAACTCTTGCAAAGAATTGACTGGTTCTTTCATCAAAGAACCAAAAATCACTTTGAAGCTTCACAGAAAATTCCCATTACTTCTCAAGGGCGAACCCCACCCAGGTTTAGCTAATTAGCCTTCACACAAGAACCAGCTTGCCACAAAATTTCACTGGCTTGTAATTCAGGTGCCAGGCTGAGTCTTTCAACAGCTTATTTTTCCCTCCAAAACCATGGCATACCTATCCTCACATTATTTATGAAAAGATGCCAAAGACCAGATGCTCAACAAGGAAAAAAGAGACATTGGTCACACTGAAAAGATGTACTACTGGTTGTATTTAAGAAGGTTGCTATCACCAAAGGCACAAGGTGAGTGCCAAATGCTGGCAGGGGAGGATCATTTTCCCTCTCAAATGCTCCCTCACCAAATGCTAGTTTCCACTTGATAAATTGCAGCTGGAGCCATGGTGGGGCATGTCTACACCCTCCACCCTTTCTTTGGTTAGAGAAAAAAGACAGGAAAGCCACAGGGTCCTCAATCACCTGTGGCAAGCATCCCATGGGAGGAAGCAACAGGTCCAGATCTGCCATGGGCACAGGACAGAATTTCTACCACGTTAGTGGGACACTTGATAGGACATTTATTTGTATTCACTGCTTTTAGATCACCTCCATGCCAGCTGTAGAAGTAAAGATAATATCTGATATATGGCACCAAGCCAATAGGTACTGAATTACAAAACTCAGACATTCTTAATTTTTTTCCATTTTTTAATAGAAATCTTGAGGCTGGATGTGCAAGTGGCAATTAAGTGGGATTTACGTCATCACAATGGCACCACTACAAGAGACAGTAAATCTAGGAAGGGTGTCAACACAATGTAGACTGAACTGCCCATCAGATTTTGCCAGTATTTAATAATGTATCTGACCCCTACCTTTACAGTCACACCTCACAAGTTTTCCACAAGAAACATGACTTATCCAGCCTACCAAAAGGCTTAACAAGAGCATGAGGCTCCTGTGAGGCTTTCCCTGGAGAGAAGAGAGTCTCCATCTCAGGAGAAGGGCCTGAGGTTCCCCTCAGTCCTGAGGCTAAGGGCTTGTAAGCAGTTATAGGAACATGCCGTGGCAAAAGTCCTTCCTGTGAATGCCAAGACATACCATACATTTTGAGCTGGGCATGCAGCAGTCATGGGGCACTCTGTGGGTGCCACATACCCTTGGCTGCAGGGTTGGGTTGGACTGGTATGGCATGTCCCTGCATGGAGCTAGAGAAGTGTAGCATTTTCAGGAGGATACAGCCAGGGCTCTGGGAAACCCAATGCATTCTCACGGTTTTCAGACATCTGACTCCAATATTCCAGTGTGGGTTCTGGTTCAAAGGGCTCCAGAATTATTAATCAGCATGCAAAATGCCAAGTTGTTATCCAGTCTTTAGCATGAACTTCAGATATTTCACTATTATCAATGTTATGAGGTTCTCCTTGAGCAGCAAGCACTAAAGGAAAATGGAGTTAATCCTAAACTGGTTGGTTCATTCCTGTTTTCCAACACAGGTGTGCATTTAGCCTTCTGGCAGATATTCCCAGGAAGCAAACTTCAGAACAGAGCTTAAAACCATTACAAAAGAATGTTGTGGAAAAAATAATAATTATGGAAAAGTGTTTTCCAAACTAAGATTTCTCCTTGCTCTTTTATATAGTTTATATATCACTTCCTTCCTTCCCCCACCCAAATCTCTTCTGACAATTCAGATGACCATGATGGTTGTGAAGTTTAGCTCCCAAGGGACAGAAATGTTCTGTGACAGCTGAAGGACCCAGGTAGGAACAAACCAGAAAGTGCTTGAGAATGGAAGTGAATCTGAAGAGTTTTTAATGTAACAGTCCTCCATTCTGCAGGTGACCACTCACATCCTTTACAGGTACTGTCCAAAACACCTCACCTACCCATCTGCAAAGGGAGGTGGCATGGACTACACAGGTAGCTACCTATAGTGACTCAAAAGTCAGCATCTTCAAGGGAGGGGAAAAAAAGAAAGTCTTAAACCCAAGTAACTCCAGGCAGACTTGACATCACAAGGGAGTAATAGTAAAGGAAAAAAACCTGGAAATTAGCAAAAGGCAATATAAGCACAGTGGTTATTTCCTGTTCATTTATTTCTTAATTTTTTATTCATGTGTCAATTAACCACATCTGTGTTATTCATTTGACCCTCGAAGGGAGAATACTGGCCACGGATTAATAGCAAAGTTCTCCCAAGACATGGCAATTCAAAACCATCTTAATACATTGTTCCAAAAAGTTGAAGGAAACAACACAAAGGATGAGAGTGCCACATGCTAAGCAATGATCACTTGCAGAGATACACAGGATAAGAGTGAACTGACAGCAGAATGGAGAACAAAACAAATATAATCCAACACGCGATACTGAAGAAAAAGTGTACATTGTGGAGGCTGGTTCTAGCATGACCACAACCAGCAAGGGGACTTCTCCACTGCTACTCCTGATGTGAATTCTGATGGTAGCTATGGAACACTTGCAACACATTCATAAAAGAATATAGTATTTTAGGAAAGAAACATCTCTACAGATTTGAAATCTCTTCAAATTAAACATTATGGAACAGGAAATCTGTAACAATCTACAACATAATATTCTAATTTGATTTTGAGAAATAGTCAAATGCTACCAGGTCTCCTTACAGGAGTGCCCCTGCTTGGTTGAGGTGACAATGCCCATTGAAATAAGGACAACAATTTCTTAATGACTTCACAGGAGCCCATCTAAGAATCTGTTTTTACACCTGTCAATTTTGGATACAAGCTTTCAGGCTGACAGACTGAGAATATAAATTCTGAAAAGCTACATGCCACCTGTGTTGTGTGGACAGAATAGTTGTCCTATATTATCTGCATAATAGTCCTCCTCATACAGATTATGGATATGATGAATTTGCTTTATATGCAAGCCTTGTTTATTTATAGTTATTTATAATAGCATCTACTTCTAAAAACAAAACAAAACCACTTTGGAACTAAAGCATTCAGTCCTCCACATTACCCTGGTGCTCTGAATTATTGCCCTGGGATACTCTACGAAAGGTATCCAGGCTCTGAAAACAGGCTCAAAAGAGGAAGTCTTCACCACTCAGCTTATAATAAAAACATTTGGGGAAAAAAAAGAAAAAGTGAGAAATTAAATAGAAAACACATGCACACCACACATGTAGGAAAAATCTTTTTGCTTCTACTGCTCTGGTGAAATTGGTCGTTTATCCCATGTATTCTGAAATACAATTCTCAAACTCAAACAAGGCAAGGCTAAAGCAGAAAAGAGGAAAGATAAGAGGCCTTCGCCCCTTTAACACTAGCCATCGGGACTTTTTGAGAGGCAGAGGTGCCAAAACATACCCCTAGAGATCAGTAACCCTTCAGTTATGAGCATAAGAGGGACATGATCAAAAGGGCTCAGCACCAGGTCCTTGGGAAAGCTGTTCCCCTAACTGGATCCATCTGCTTTGGGACAAAGACACAAATCCCATTGCAATTTTTTTTTCTGGGAATACAGAGATCTTATTAAAAAAAACCAGAAACCACACAAATTAGATGCCTTTTCATTAGATCCCCACCCCTCCACACACACTAGAAAAACTTTAGTCAGTTTAGATGGAAACTATATTTTTGGAAGCATAAAATTCAAGCATGTGTAAGTAAATTGAGAACAGCCAAGCACTGTCCACCCTGCAGAGAAATGCCTCCAGAGCATTCCCTTCCCACCCTGCCGTTAGAAACAAATCCTTTTGCTATATAGGCAATCAAGTTTTAGGTAGAAAATCTTGATTTCAATAAAGTATCAAAGTCAATGCTGAGTTCTACTGAAACAAAACACAAAAACATAATAGGAGGAGCTTGGTCCACTGGGACCTGTACATGTCCATAAAAATCTATGGAGACAATATGACAGCACTCTCTGTGAACAACTTTTCGGTGCAACTAGTTACAGAAGAAAGGCAAGACATGAAATCAAGCTTGAAAAACCTTCTGATATACTGTATTAGCCAAGGAAATGCATGTAATAAGGTGGTACATGGAAATGGAGGAGTGGGAAAAATATGGAGCTATCAAGGAGGGAAGCAACATGCTCAAATAACTCATTTTCTTCTAAACTTCCTTCATAAAAGGATAGAAAGTGCTATATGAGTCCTCAGAAGCAAAAAATCACTACATGACCAACTCAATAAACAAAAAGGTAATTTATACAGAACAAATTTCCATTAAGATTTATTACAAAACCCTGTAAACCAATAACATTTCCTTTGCCATGCTCAGTTGGCACATTTTTTTTAAACTTCATGACCTTTTCACCATGCCCTTGAATTGTAACATTAGTGATACACAATATTGTGTAAAATGAACAATGATCATCCATGCCCAAACTTGATATATAGATTTTAAAAAACATTGGCAAATGGGCTATTAAAAGTGAATGCACCTTATTGATTCCCCGTTAAAGCAATTTACAGTTAGACAGCACTATTTGCTCAGTAGCATTAAAACAAAAATTGCTTGTATTTATCTTGTTGGCAAGGACAAAACATATCAGTGCATTAGAGCTGAGGTTTGTTCCTTGTTTATACATTAGTAAGAGCCTGTCCATTGTATCAAGCACAGAACTCCACATGTCCTAATGTACTGGTACTTTGAAAGATAAAGATTAGAAATTAGAAAGAAATCTTTTCCCCTACAATTGCATTTCCAAATGATTCCCTATATTCTTTACTCCTTGGCCAGTTTCCTTCAGGACAAATAATTATAGAAAACACTTTCACTGCAAAATGCCTGAAGATTTAATAGTGTATGTCATCAAGACAAAAGTATCTTTATCTATGATGCTTTATCTGATGCTCCCAAAGAGGAAAAATCACATATTGGAGGGAATAGTAGCTACAGAGACCAAGGAAGGGAGGAATAGATATCTTGACCGACATTAGACAGGGTTTCTGAAGATACTTGTATGTCTGAACAAGTCATGCCTAGTGGTTTTGCAGACTGCCCACCAGGCACTACACTGAGTTACACACGTTCTCACTTTTATAAACAGCCTCTCTCAAAAACATGCTTTTCAGAAAATCAAATAGCTATAAAAATACTAGTCACTGTAATCAAACAAAAGAGAGATTCAAAGAAAAATTTACTTTTGCTGCTTTGGAGCAAGGTTAAGTTATATGTGATAATTCACCATCCCTAACGATTGGGAACATCATTTAATCCAGCCACTGACTGAGGCAGTCAAAGTCAAGCAGGGATGCTAGCAATACCACCAGGACATTAAGTCATCAGGTGCACTGATATATCAGAGAGCCTAACACGACTTGAGTCTGTTCCTAGCATGTGTTTATCCTTCTGTAGAACCAACCACTTCCATTCATGCATGTCTAAGTACCTACCACTAAGAGTCATAGAATCACAGGGTTGGAAGTGACCTTCAAAGGCCATCTATCAACGCTCCCCCCCCAACAAGTGAGCATGCAGCAATGCCATGTCACAACAAAACAACACCCTGATCTTGACCTGCATTCCTCTGCTGCTCTGGTTTGAGAGCTTCATACTTGTGGGTGAATGCCATCTTTCTCTCATGCTCACTGCCAATCTAAGCTGGAGATTATTTCCAAATCAGGCAAACAACTTACTTATTCTGATAAATTCTGAGGTGGATCCTTAAAATTTACTGGTTTAGGGATGTAACTGGGAAAAATCCATCCTCATGTCTGTCCATTAGGTAGGAGAACTTCCTAATGGAGGCTACCAATGCCTCAAATGTATTCCTGCAGTAATAAATTAGCCCCTATAAGTTAACACTATTTATTTTGCATTATAAACTTAGCAGATACTATCAGAGCACTGAAATGCTTTGAACAAGTTCAAGAGTCAGTATTCTTGAGATCTGATCAGTCACAGTACAAACCAGTATCTGGAAGCTTTCAATAATCAGGAACAACTGTGCTTTTCTTACAGTTTCTGGGAATGCATTCTAGAAAATTTTAGGACTTACCTACAGAGAACCTAGAGAGACAATGGGAACCATAGAAACATTGCCAAACACTGGCAACAATAGCAAAGCCTCCTCCAAGGGGTGTTTGACACCAGCCATTTTGAACGTCAGCAGAAGGCAGGTAGGACAGTCCTCCTGTGCTAAAGCAAAGGAGATGCTCTTGGACCTCTGAGAAAAGACACATTTTTGTCACACAGAGATCACATGCATCCAGGAACACTTCCTGTAACCAAACATAATTGGCATGTACTCGAGATTGGAATCAGGACACAGAACAACAACAAAAGCCCTGCAGCTGCCTCGAAGTCATGCATTTGGATTGCACAAGTCATCAATAACATTCCTCTACTACCATTACACAAAATAGCCATTTCTGTCTTTGATGACTGAATGTGATTGCCTCCTAGCTGCTATCAAGAGGCACAATGCCCCTAGACATATAACGTCTATCTGAATGCTTCATGTGCTCCTTGTTCTGGCTTTTGAGCATCCCTAAGTATGTATGTCAACAGGTGCAACACACAACTACACAATTATATCTTGTCCAGCAGATATTTTTCTACATACACCTCAGTTATATGCAATGCCATCACTACAAAACTGGCAAAGCATTGGTGAACTTCGAGTTTTTAAAGGAAGAAAGATGAAGTTTTTTATCAGGCACCAGTAGAGGGATAGAAAATCTGCGGAACATTTGTCTGACCATAAACAGAGCATCTCACTTTAGGCTTCTTGAGTCGTATCAGCTACAGTTTTGAAATACTTTATAAGAAAAAAAAAGTTGTTACAAAGATAAAGAGTATGCCACAGATGTATTATTTCCTTACATTAAATACTTATTAATATACTGGAGATGACTGATTTATAAAGCACTAGGCCTGATCCCAAAAGTCACACTCATGCACTGATTTGCTTTCTTCTTACCAGCATGAGCCATGGTTATTCAAAGCCTCCCAAGAAAAGCCTTAGCAAACAGCTGTGTTTGGCATTGTTAACTGTTCTTTAAGCATTTACAGATAGGATGCTGTTAGTAAATAAACATACAATGCTTCCGCAACACACTCAATTTCTGTACTATTGAAAGGGAAGTTAATTTTATGATTGAAGCTTGCTTTTAGTGAATACAGCTTTAGCACAGATGTTTTGGTGCTGTTGAAATCCACAAGAATTCTCCAGCATCTGCTTCATTGGTTATTATCAATATTAACTCAATGAATCTGTGCTTCACCACATCTATACAGATAAAATGCTGAATTTACTTTCAGTGGAGATTGGGTTCCTAGATGTCTCTCTGAATCAGCACTGCTGATCCTTTGAGGCATGTGCATACTAGACAGCAAAAATTTCATGGGCTCCTCTTAGTATTTAATACTGATTTGAAAAAGAGCAGAGATGCTTGAGGCCAACAAGCACCATAAGAGTTGCCCTGGAGATTTTAGAGAGGGGAGGAAGGTAGAGATTTTCATTCAAAATGTGACTTCAGTCAGAAGAGGTACCACAATCTTCTTACAAATGGTATCCTTGAGCTTCAGCCTATGAATGCTAAATGGCAAAGCACACATAAACAACAGGGTCTTCTTCTGCCTGTCTGACCATGGCTGTCAAGAGGGAAAGTGAAAGTGGTTCAGGAATTTTTGTTCCTGGGAATACAAATAACTTCAGGGAGCTACTTCACAAAACCATTTATGGCAGCTAAGGAGACTCCATTAGCCAGCACCAGCAAACCCGCAGGAATTGCATTCAACCAGTTGAAGGACTGCAGGTTAATAGCCTCAAGCCCACTCAGCAATATCCTGGTTAACTATAAAAAATCAAATGGACTAATTGTTTCAAAGTTTCAACAGATCACCAGAGTAAGAAAAGCACAATTCTTTAAAGCACATAGATGTCAAGCTGGTGACAGAAACTTCACAACAGCATTCAAGTATTTGGATTGAGCATCCTTTAAAAAAAATCCAGACTTATGCTTGAGAATTAAAATACTGCTGCATGGGACAATGCTCTAAGATGGACAGCTGACCACAGCTTCGGACCATAAGCCTTTCAATCTTGTTCCCTGCCCCAGCAGTAGAAGCAGCAGCAAAAGGAAAGCAGCCAAGAAAGCAGTGAAGAACAAAAGATCTCTACGGTGATGTTTTCTGTCTTTCCAGTACTGAATGAATTCAGGAAACAGGGAATGCAGTTTTATTTAATGGCA
This sequence comes from Turnix velox, assembly GCA_013400935.1. Lineage (NCBI taxonomy): Eukaryota > Metazoa > Chordata > Aves > Charadriiformes > Turnicidae > Turnix > Turnix velox. Next base: position 93,026 of record VZTY01012196.1, on the reverse strand, counting down.
CTTGATTGATATTTCAGCTACAAGTTTCCCATTTGGTCACTGAACTCATGTAAACACTGTGGTAATGACTTCACGAGTTTTAAAAAAAAAATCTAAATAAAATCTGACACAGCTGTCAGCTGTCAAAATGCATGACACGGGCTATAATGTACTGGTGCAATACAATGACGTTTATGAAAAATCAAACACAGGAAAGCTAAAGGCATTGGTGCACACTTTGAATAGGAAAGGCAAGGGCCTGTCCCCAGATCCCTTCTGCAGAAAGAAACTCACTAGTGACACAAGGCCATGTCTCAAGGGATGATTAAAGGACCTGTCCTGCAAACATTTAGATACCAGCTCAGTTTCAGTGGGATTCCTGACATGCTTACAGCAAATTAAGGGTGTAGACGTTTGAAGGAAGTCCCTTTGCTAGTGTTTGACAATGGAAGAGCACCAAATATTTGACAGTGTTGACTGCAACCTGGGGACTCTCAAAGAGATGTTCCATTCCTACTCACAGAAGGATTCATTATAATTTGCCTACCACAGCAAGGCAGGCTGTATCAAAGGAAGGTCAAGGGAGCAGACCTGTTAACCAAATAGTAAGAATTCACATCTACTGCTCTCTTGGTTTAGTGCCTGTCACCTGAGCCTATTTTAGCCTCAAAAAAGACTCTGCCAATACAGCCCAGTTTTAGAAACACAGTTCCATACACTGGAAAAGTTTATAGTTACCAAGTACATCTTAAAATAATCTCGAGTTTTTCTTTCTCTAGAAATAAAAATGAATAAAATTTAAAATTAAAATCATAGAATCATAGAATAGTTTGGGTTGGAAGGGATCTTAAACATCATCGAGTTCCACCCCCCCTGCCATAGGCAGGGACACCTCCCACTAGATCAGGCTGCTCAGTGCCTTGTCCAGCCTGGTCTTGAACACCTCCAGAGAGGGGGCATCCACAACCTCTCTGGGCAACCTGTTCCAGTGTTTCACCACCCTCACTGTAAAGAATTTCTTTCTTATGTCAAGCCTAAACCTACCCCCCTCCAATTTACATCCATAAAGGATGTAAAATAAAGGGCATGAGACAGGCTCTTACCTCACTTTCCTACCCTGGACATGGTACTCCACCACACTATTGTACAAAACCAGCCACAGTCCAAAGACTGCTGGAACAGTAAATCCACCTTGATGCAGTGTTTCCCCTAACACAAAAGCTGTGCACATACCGCCACCTCTTCTTTGCCACTCAAGGTGGCCAGAGTTGATCCCTCAGACATAAGGCTAAAGCACAAACTTAGCAGCAAAACTTTCTCCTAATTAGCACAAACAAGTCCCTGGTATTGCCCACCTGCTCCCCAAGTGCTCACAGAGCAGCAGGGAGCTCAAAGCCAGTCATGGCATTGAGCAAGCATAAGGTATACCACCAACACACCACCCCAGAGGCCTAAGTGCAGCACCCCCGGCCCGAGAAGCAGTGAGACACAAGTAGAAATGGTGCATCATGCTTCAGAGCACTTACTTAAATGTATTTTTTTAAAAAAACAGTACATTATTAAGGTTCTAGCTTTGCACTGTAGGAATTGTGGTGGCAAATATTGGCTTAGAGGAGTGGTTAGCCAGCCTGCTTCTCTCCTCACCCAGCAGCACTCCTCTCAGCAACATCATCACAATTCTCGGGATCTAGCACAGGGCCAACACACTTGTCTTGGTAAAGGAGGATTTTTGACTTGGGCCAGTGCAGCAACTCCTTTCAAAGCACAGTTACAACGGAGGAGGGCTTGGAAATACCATGATGGTATAAGTGGTAAAGGAGGAAAGCCTATGCCAGCAGTGCAGCCAGCACATAACTACAGGGAATATTACAGCCTTGAGTTCTGCATAACATACTCTTCAGGCCAGAGGGTTTCAAGCTCCCCGGAAGAGCGAAGACCTCTCTGACAGTTCTTACAGTGCAGCTCTACAGTGACACTGAGCAAAGAAGAAAGCAGGTTTAAAAAAGATTATTTGGGTCTTTTCTAAGTACATTCCCTTGTTCAGGATTAAAATATAATGCCTTCTGCTACACTGCAGAGCAATTATGAAAATAATTCCTTTTACTATAACATCTTTTATCCTGAGAGATCCAAGGGGTATTTATGAACCATTGACCAGATATTTTAGCTCAGGAATGTCTGCAACTGCAAACACACACCTTCTGGGCTTGTTCAGCTCAAACATTTGCACGGGTGAACATCCAGATATGTGCTTCACTTCATCTGCTTCTAAACAAACAAACAAGAAAACAAGCTATTTGCAAAATTGATTTGTAGGAATTAAATTCAGAAAAATACTGAAAAAGCTACACCAAGAAAAAAAAACATGCTTCAGTAAAATTACAAATTCAAGTGTGGTTTTTAATTATACCAATGCATACCAATTTACCTCTGCTTTCTCAGAAGTTGTTTTATTATCACTTGACAGGAATATCTCCCAGGCAACTCGCTTGGGGGAGTGGTGACAACTGCTATTTAATCAGTACAGCAATTAGCTTAAGTTCTGTTTAATGGCCAAACATTCAACCAATGGCATGGGCTTCAGTGATGTTTAACTCAGGGATGGAGCAAAGGCAAAAGTTTAGACCCTGCCTTTGTTTCAGGAGAAAGTGGAGTGAAGATTAAATAGGGGAAAAACAAAGTATTAGATGGCAACAAATTCTCAGTAAGGATCTTTTTCAGGATGTTTTTATTACAATAACCATTGTCCTCTTGGCCAAATACAGAAAGATGATTTCTCAACTGAACTTCCTAAGGGAGTGCTGAGGGTGGGAGGGGTATTATTTCTCCCATTGCAAAACTACTCTGCTTCTGATGGCTGAAACAGCTTTTTGCAGCTACTCTGCTCCCCTGCTCCAGAAAGCCCGGGGCACAACCAAGAAAATCCTTGCGGATTACAACTGCTTCCAGATGCACTGTGAGAAAAACTAAAGTGAAAATCTCACCCAACCTTCTACCCAGTTCTGGTGACTGAGTCGCCCAGAGAGGTCAAGAAATGGTTGTGGGCTGGGGAACGCAGCTCCCTCAAACCCTGCTGGGAAGGAAGCCTCGGGAACATTCTCTTGTAAGCTGTGAATCAGTAAAACTGATGGTGATGAGGTGGGGAATGGCAGCCCCCACTCTGAATGCCTTATCGAATCAGTTAAATTACACACAGATACACACACATAAAAAAAGTAGCAGACATTTAACATTCTGCAGTGGACACGGTTTTGATGGAAAATTTTATTTGGGGCTTGAGAGCTCTGCCAGGAAAGCAAATTTAGCCTGATGAGAATCCAAGCTGTATTGCATCACTCTTAAGACTTTTCTTGAATAATTGCCATCTAACAATTATAAGTGAAATCAGACCATCTTTCTCAGCACATTATACATTAGTATTATGATTTACATGAAAAATACCTAGATAAAGGATGCTATTCATTCTAACAAAGCTAAAGTGGTTGTAGTAGACAATATATTGCTGGAGTTGAACCCTCAAGTGAACTGCTTTAATCTATTCAGTGATATCAGTTATCTGATGTTCTGAATACCCATTTGCAACAAAATAGTGCTAAACCTCAGCTGCTCAGGGCCCCTGGGCAGAATCAGATAAAATATCATTTATTTTAAGTGGACGCAATTCACTATTTTTGAGAAGCATATGCATATCTTTCCATTTTACACCCATGCTACATCTAAAGTTCATTAAATTAACCATTCGGGGTTAATTTGGGTTCTGTGTAACAGTGATTTTTCAAGCCTTCCTCCTGATTTAAAAGTGAGGATTCAAGCCACCTTGTATTCTCTGAAAACGAACAATTACAGTCCCCAGCAAATGCTAAACTGTTTTAAAAGGAAAACACATTTAAAAGGGAATCAAGGCAAAGGTATTAGGAAAAAAGTTGCTGCATCAGTAATGATTTTGTGGCATAATTTCTCCTTCTCTTTCCTGTAGAAAAGACTTTCCAACAAATTTGTCCTGCTAAAAAATTATAAAAACACAGTATGTGGTATCAGCTGTCTTAGTGCCATGCTCACAATAACAGAAGCAGCCCTTCCTCAGTGCCCTGAAATAAACCCAAGAGTATACAGGCTTTAATCAACAGGGATGTGTTAATAATAGAGTTAATTTTTGCTCAGCTTCACACACACGCTCGCTGCTCTTCTGCTCTTCCACCACCCACATACTGTGCTCTTCAGAAGTATCTGCTCACCATTAAACAGGCAGCTTTCCGCTTTCCTGATCTGCTTTGACTTTTTGGAGTGGATTTGGCCACACATGAAGTTACAGTGATACATCAGTTTACATCTACCCCTCCGCTTATACCACTGCAAGTTCTCTGAGAGATGCAATAGCAGGTGACGTAAACACATGGAGGCTGCAGATGCTACCCTTTACTCTGGCCACTTTGTCCTTCTGCTATCAGATAGATCCGGAGGTAACATTGACTCCCACCTCCACCATTCCTTCAGGGGATCCAGGAGCTGGAACCTTGGCAACGAGGGCTGCTGCTGCTGAGGAACTGCCTCAACTTGAATCTCTTTAGAGAGGGCAGGGAGGAGTTCCACCAATCAAGGAGTTCAAGGAAGAGGAGGGGGAGCCTTTTCCAGCTCTTTAATATAAACATGAGAAGTCCTGCTCAGCCAAGCCAAGGTTTTTCTTTGTCTCCTCTGTAAAGCTCACTGAGGTGTTCCATGCAGCAGCACAGAACAACAGGGTTGTTTAGCACCTCAGGCAAAGAACAAACGTTTATTAACTGAGGGAAATATTCTTGCTCAGACTTGGCCTGGCACGTACAAGTCCCGTATGGAAAGTCTGCAGCCTTCTACATTAATCAGACTGAGCTCTTCATTATGCGCAAAAGAAACATCTGGTTCATGTGTCCAACATAGCTTTTATTCTGTTTTTTTGGGGAATTTTTTTTTAATAGTATGTTATTTTTTCCATTTTAGTTTTAATTAATCTGACATTCCTACCTGTAGTTATTTGCTGAGTACCTTTTTACCTTCCACGTAAAAGGTTCGGTTTTCATTAAACACATGGCCTCCTAAGCATTTTGTACTTCAAACTTGCTTCCTCCTTTTATCTCCTAAGACGCTTGAAAATACAGTCTCTTATTTTAAATGCTCCAGGAAAGCACATAAGTGAAACAAATTCAAGAAGTGCTTAAGAACATAGAGCTTTAGCAATATGCAGGTGAAACAGAATGGATTGTAGATCTCTACATGCAAATGGAGCAGAGACTTCAGGACATAAAGCTGCTGCAGAAACATTTCTTTATAGTTTTATCATTTCATTTTAAAGCTAATCACAGAAACTTAACAAAAAATCGTAAGTTAATGAAGTCACATCCCTCCACTGACATCAGGGAGGAAATGCAGGGCAAATGGTGTATGCATGCACACACACAGGGTTCCACTGGGAAAATAATTAAATTTCTTTCTGGGCAATATCCCTTATTTGTGCTTCCTCCTTACAGCATGGGATTGCAATGTCCCTCCCACACGGGCTAAGTGCAACCACTGAATTTGAATGAGTAATCAGTAGCTGGGCCGCAATGTCTCCACCAAAATGGTCCTCCACCACAACTTCTGAAACAACCTCTTTTTTGTTTTCTGGCTTCCAGTTCAGACTACAAGGTCTGCAGATTCAAGCAGGCACCTCCTGCCTAAGCCAAAGATCAGGTCTACAGAAAGTTCATGCTTGCTTGATAATGCAAACAGGGCATTATGGAAGAGACCAAGGAACAGAAATAGGATGATATGCAGGAACAACACACCTTACAAAATAATCAGATGAAATGTAAAACATTATACAATCACATGTGCAAAAGAGGACAATCAGTATTCATCTCAGCACTATGGATCCTAAATTGTACCTAATGATCTTGGCTACCCATCAGATCTACCGCCTCAGCACAAGAAGGCAGATGTTTTTTCTACAAAACACTCATTTCCTAGAGAAAGGTAGGAAAAAACAGTAACTATCCCTGAGGACTACAAGTCTCTGTCCTGACCTCCCATTCATCAAAGTCTGGTTACCATAATTTTCTTTACAAGCAACCCTAGAGGGATTCTATTACTCCAGGGTTTGAAAAACCTAAAGATAACTCCCTGATAGAAAAGCGGTGCTAGTATGAGAGATGTCTAACAGATCAGCTTCCACAACAGTATTAAAAAAAAAAAAACCAACAAAAACCCAACACACTTAAAAGATGCCCTCCCCAAACGCTTTGCTCTTCCAAATGCTGAGGAATGAGAAAAAGCAAGCAGAACATAGAGGTTTACACTCCTAACCAAGGTCTAAGCATTAGACCAGTGTCTTATCAGAAAGGATTCAATAGGCTGCAGGCATTTAACTGTACACAGACAAGTATAAATTTGAAATGTGGGAAGGGACCTAATCTCTCTCCCATGATGAACGTATGGAATTCAATTGTGTTATCTACAAGAACTTGGAGACATCCCAACAGCAGGTTAGAACAGCCTTGACACATCTGAAGAACCCTATGGGAATAGCTCATGCAAACCAGCACAGCTGGCAAGCATCCAGTTCCACACAGAAGATCAGGAGAATCCCAAGAACTCACTAGGATGGCAAAAAAACATTAACAACTTCAAAGTTGAGTGGTATAAAAACAATTCTGCTTTAGGAAAGGTGGGCCAGAGGACCCACAGAAGGCTAAAGAGCCAATACACATTTGGAACTGTCTCATAGCAATTCAGTTGTAATGTTCTGACCCTTTCCTCCAAAAAATGAAGCACTAGAACTCCTTTCTGTACTTATAGGATCCAGGATTCCTACTAGTGTTTAAAACTGAGAGTAAACATAATCCTGTGGGCCCGTGGGCCTAGTGAATGACTTGCCTATCAAAAGAAGGATAGAGATTAACTCCAAACACTAGTCACATGATGACAGAACATGAGAAGTTCATCCATCCTGCTGGACACCAGGAACAGGTGGAACAGGCCCTCCACAACATCATCCACTTCATTTCGGTACAGCTCTGTAAGTCAGAATCTGCTTTTCAGATGTGGCACTATACACAGCATATCCTAATTTCTCATTAATTAAAAACTAATTCTGTATATCAGCATGGCCATTTCTTCCAGATCAGAGCAGAAGCCCTTGCATGCACAGCCTTCTGACTGTTTGATGCATATTCTACATGATTGATATGATCATTTCAATTTAATCAGTCAGTCCTCAATGATCTGTTTAATCCTAAAGCTATACTAGGAGATAACTGTTAACTCTACAAAGGTCAACAATGGCCATCACTTCTAACTCACACAACCTAATGTAAAGCTTCAGTTCAGGGTTTGTGCTGAGAGCAAACATCTCCATCCTAAAGAAAACTGAATGCATCTTTAGGCTTTCTGAGCTTTTGCTTTCATAATACTGATGCCAGTTATACATACTATGATATTAGTTTACTGTCCCTCTAAACGAAGGTGTTAGATTCACACTCCAGAAATGGAAATACTTTTTCCTCTGAAGATCTGGTGGGCTCAGCAGAGTCGGGCAAGAGAGGGAGATCCTTTTCCACTCAGTCCTGGTTCAACCTGAGTTGGAAGCATGTGTCTGAACTTGATCCCTGGTCTCAACGGTGCTTAGCAAACTGCAGCTTTGCATTGCAAATACAGAATTCAGATTAAAAAAGAGCATATAAAAGAAAAAAGAAATTCCATTTTTTATAAAGCATTTTTGCTGGTAGGGAAAAGTCCCCCAGAAAGTTAAAAAGATGGGTGGAACAATTGAGTAAATTGTTATACTTTGAATACATATTCTGTGAACTATAGTTTCTGGTATTAAACTGCTGAGGAGCTGTATTTTGATTTGTATCACTGCACACTTGAGAGGTGATTAATCAACCTCCCCAAATTAGCCTCAGGGAAACAATTGCTCAGTCTCATTAGTTTATTTTTTTTAACAATATCTACAGACAAGGACCAACATTCTGAATCCAGTGCCTAACTGAAACAACATACCTTCTCTTTCAGAAGGTGAAGAGCAGAGATACCTGTCAGCTGAAAAGCAGTAGGTAAGATCTACCCCTCCTTTTAGCCTAATCCTCTCTGCTTCCCAGTCTCCCTCTTTGCTTAACAGGCTTGGATCAGGCTACCAGGTTGCACTGTGCTAATTACCCACCTTATCTTCCCTCAGTAATCCCACATATCTTTAAGAGGAACTAACAGCTTTCTAGTGTGTAATTGCAAACAGCCCATGAGCTTACGGTGGTCATCACACTTCCACCTGTGAGGTACAGAGAAGCACCCCTTCTTCACAGCTCCATGGAGCTGGAAGGGAATTTCAACACAGATGCCACCCCACAGGGAACATCCATTTTCCCTTTGGTAAGTAAAAGGGCTGAAAATCAAAATCAGTATTTTATGTGCTGCTCCTGCATCCAGCAGTTTGCACTGTGTTTTTAAGAAATTATGAGAAGACTGTATTAAAAAATTAAAAACATACATATAAAGGCTATGCATTTTTTCCCCTCCCTCCCACGGATATGTACAAAGTCCTTGGATGTTCCCATCAATTTCTGGCCTTGTCTTTAAAGGCATTAATATGCTTAAATACCTGAGAATTAGGTTTCAATTATCATGATCTCCCAGAGGTGTTTTTACTTTTTCTTCTTCATTATGCAAAGAACATGAAGAGAGATCTGGTTTGTATGAGCCCACCCACAAAGACATCAAATATGCTGACTCTTAATAGCAAATTTGGAATGGAGAACCCAGTCTTCGTGAATGAATTTTAATGTAAATAGAAGGAAAAACTAAAATTGCCAAAGATATCCTTTCACTCTAAGGCACAGCCATAGGATGGTAATGAAAGTAATATGACCTTCCCATGTCCCCAGAAGGTCAGTCCATACAATCTCATCAGCTGCTAGAGGTGCAGGGTAGACCTAACTATTCCTGCCCTCCTGCTGGAAAAGAGAACTTTGCTTCCACCTCCTTCTTGAGGAAGTAGCATCAGAAAGTGGGTAGAAACAGCAACAGCCATCAGTAACTACACCTCCCTGGTGTTGAAAAGACTGAGCTGAGAACAATAATGCAAAAATCAGCGGGTGTAGAGCCTAACAGGCAGTTAATATAATTACTAACAAATACAGCCATTTAGTAAAACCTTCCACTTACTTTGTTTATGCACTAGAAATTTTAGGCCTCGTCAAAAACTATCTCTCATCCTCTGGGAATGGAGTCTTATGGTTGGCTTCAAAGATGCTGGCACAAAGCACAGATCTTTTGTTTAATTACTCTCTTTTGAGGAGAAATATTAAGTCAAAATGAAATTACATATGAAAGGAAGAGGCTACATTGAAGTCGATGGGAACAAAGAAAACTAAGGCAGACCATTATCTGCCCCATTCTCCCAACCTCTAATGTCTTTATTAAGGGAAATATATTTTCCCATCCAGCCGATACAAAATGCTCCAGCAAGAGAGGGAAAAAGAAAAAAAGAGGATTAGATAGAAAAAACTCTATGCTTTCCCAAGAAAATTTTAGTTCACTTTATTTTTTAACATACAAAAATATCCACAGTGTCTAAGACTGGCATTATTAGAAGTACTGACTCTGCAATGGTTCTGCACTGTCATTGTCATGAAATAACTGACAATCAGTTTGACTAAGGACACTTGAAAAAAAACAAAAACAAAAACAAAAAACCCCACTGGTAACATTTTTAACGAATCAAGGTTTTCGTCCAGCATGCATGTGAAAATATGAATAAACATATATTTCCATGGATACATGTAAGTAAATACATACAGAAATGCATGAATAACCACACCTCTGTGGACACTAGGGGTTGGCTCTCCCCCACTCTAGAACTCAAACCTTTCCCAGCATGCTACAATATAGTATTTGTTTTCCCCTTGTTAAAAAGAGACTGCCAAAGTGAATAAAAAGCTTGAATCGTGTTTTTGTTTGCTGATACAAATTGTTAGGCAAACAAAAGAGAACAACTACTGTCGTACCTATTACAAATTGCTTGACTTCAACAGAGAAAACTTTTGAGGGAGGAGTTTTCTTCAATTTCTACTCTTTTCTGACATTCAAGACATTGCTTACTTACTTAACACTTCTGAAAATTAAATGAAACCACTGCATTATCTTTATTCAGTTAAGGAAACTATTATAGAGGCTACAAGTATGAAATTTTTAGGGTGCAAAGAGACAGCTTTTTTAGTTACAACACTCTGAAATCCCTCTTTTAAAGCATTTGATGGTGGATTTTGATTTAGTATTTGAAGGACCTCCTTTTCCTTCCAAATTTTTTCACCTGAAATGAGTCAGTGCACACTGAGATCTGAATGGGTTGAGGGACACAACACCTTTACTTCAGGCAACCAGAAGCCTTTATCATTTGCATGAAGGGGATAAAACTATGGTCCTTAAAAGCATTCACAATCTGGAATTAGACACTTGAATACGAGTCATTACACGCAACATACAGAAAAACACAAAAGCCATGTGGATCCAAAATATTGTGTACATCTAAATAAAAAGACTTTCTCTGGGCTAATTTGGAAATTTCTGCTGTTCTCTGCTATGGCAGACAAGGAATTCTCCAGGCAGGCACAGATCCATACAGTACTGTAAATTATGGCCTGCTATAAATGAAAAATGCTGATTTGGGGATTGTTCACTTTGCTATAATTTTCCAAGAGTAATATCCTGCAGGGAACAGCCAATTTAATACAATGTTTCCACTCAAAAATTGGCAGCCTGTGTGCAGCCGATGGGGTGCATTTAATGAGAGTTTGCCTGCTGATAAAATGTTATTGCAGAACAGGGTGGCTAAGGAGATACTCCCATTTTCCATCCCAGGATGTAACCTTAGCCTAGCAAACTGGGTAACTAGTAATAATTCTCTGGATTTGTAATACACCATATATTTTTACTCTCTTTTATATGTGTTCTGTTGTTTCTATGTTCTTTCAGCCATTAGAAGCTTAAAGAAGACGTTTTGTCTGGTTTATTCACAGAGGCAACAGCTTGAGATCTGCCAATGGATGCGACTCACAGCCAAGATTTTCACTTGGTTCCATGGTGCCACACAAAGCTCATCTACTCCCTCCAAATCATGGGTTTGTTTATCCCTCCTTAACCTGCTTAGGGCTGGCTCCCTATTTTCCTCCAAAACCTCCTATTTCTGGACTGGTAACTGAGTAATTCACAGGGAAATATAACACACAAAAACAAAAGCCAGGATTGAGCAACTGAACTGAAAAGAAACCCTATGTGTCAAAAAGCCCCCACTGCTCTGTTGTGAGCATGGCACGAAGGTAACAGATGTGTTCAGCCCTGAAACCAGCCTCCCTGCCCCACACCAACAGCACTCCTTGCGCATCCATCACCTGACATAAAGCTCACAAGCTGCTGTAGTCTGAGGTTCATGCAGACGCAGCAGGGGGGGGAAAACACCATTTCATGCTGCACCTTGGTGAACAGCATCACACACAGATGAGGTTTCAACCTCTGCTGCCATTGCCAGATGATGGATCAGTGCACAAACACTGAAAGCCTGGAGGAAGAAACCAAGTATCACAGCAGCCCTTTGGGCCAGGCAGGTGAAGATGCAAGCACCAAGTAATGCTACATGTCTCCCGCAGAGAATCTGAGAGACAAATGTGGTGTAGGCTGTCCAGTGTGACAATTCTGACATAATCTGTACAATATTTTTGCAAGAGAACTGGTTTACATCCATATTATGCAGAGGATGAAACAAAACCCCAAACGCCTCCCTGAGATGTCAGGCCAAGTGCTTCTTATGAGAGGCTCCAAACACGTGTGTGTGTGCGTGTCAGTACGTGCGTGTAACTCCACAGCTCCCTTCTCCACCCCCACACACTGTGGAGGGAATCTGCTAATGCTTAAATGATGGGGAAGATCAAGGATTTATTGTGGGAAAGCCAACAGTAATTTCACTGTCTCTCTAGAATACTGCAAACAGCCAAATCACACAGCTTAAGAAGAAAAATGTTTCCCTTTAATTTAGGACTTGGAAGAAAATGTATCTCCACTGGTCTTAGAATCTGAGGGTACCTGAGGGTACAGACCCATTGTATGCTTCCATAAACCAAGGACAGCAAGTTATTCCTCTGTAAGCAGAGCTCATTCTACATAACGTGACAACAAGCTTTCCAAGAGTAGAGCTGGGATTTCAGAAACCTCCTTGGTTACAGGCCTGCCAAAACCCCAGTCAGCCTTCCCCACCTCTCTTAAGGATTCCTTCTACTCTCCCTAGTGCTCTTCCAAAAGCAGAGGCATGCAGTACGCACTTTGGTAAGAAGCAAGAAGATCTCCTGGAGAGACACAAGACAGCACCATGTTTTATCTGTGAGCACAACTTCTTTTTGCAGGAAAGGTTTGTTTTTTATACACAACTCCCATTTGCCTTTGGTCATACACACACAACTTCTGGGAACACCAAATACCGCAACCACAGAAGTGCCAAAGGCTGATGTGTTCAAATACCTATTCAGTTTCCTGGCTGTAGGGTGACACCTCCAAAGATATTATCTGATAGCCCATCAGGCTAATCCCAAGTGGAGTATGCTTTTGCAAGGAAGAAGGCAGCTAGCAGGAAAGATCCTTTGGACTCAGGAGCAACCATGCATCGCAACACCCTCAACTTGGCACTGGAGGCTACAGCATCCATGCAGGTGTCCTGGGCAGTCACCAGGGGCTCTTGTTGATGGCACTTCGTCCTGAGTCCAAGTCATTTATGAGTCCCAGACATGCACAAGGGGACTGGTGCCAAGTTCAGCATGTTCTTGGTTTAACCAGATGCCTTTTATAATTAAAATAATTAAATTCATCAAGGGAGGAGCGACTATGAATGGCAAGTTGTGAAAATTTAACTTGCTTTTGTTCAGGTTCCTCAGTGTTTTGCTGGGGATGTCCAGCCAACAGCCCAAGGCCTCAGTCAGTGCCAGTGGGTGATGCAAACATTTGTCTGGTAGGAGCAGGAGACTAAAAGCATCAAAGAGCCAATCCTATGTAATAAGCATGGGGTACCATGGCTGTGTTAAACTGCTGCTAAGTGCCACATAAAGTGTGGATCCCTACTTGTACTTTATCCCAAAGCCTCCATCAATTTGTTCCATTATCACATCTCACACGGACTACTTCTTCAATCAGTTGCGTTTTAGAGTCTATTCACTACTTTTTCATTTGTCACAGACATTCAGAAAGCAGGTACTTAGCAATTTTTGTTCTCTCCACCCTCAAGCTATATGATGAAAAGCTCACTATAGAGAAACCCAAGGGGCAATACTTGGTTGTAGAGGCCTTCCCAGCTTTACTCCTCAGACATCAGAACAAGCAGACCTCCCGCTCACTGAGTTCACCCAAGAAAATACTCAGTGCCATGCATGTCCCAGTCCCAATGGATTTTCTTTTGCATGACAGAAATTTTTCTGTCCAACCAGCAAATTCTTGCCACGATGATCAGGAAGACCCTTAATGAGCATTCATCAAATTTCAGAAGAAATCCCAAGATAGACACAGGTCAGGTTGTATCGCACACAGCCACATGCCCTGTCCAAAGGGCTTAATTTTAACCAGTGTGGGAAATGGAGCAGACAAATTGTGCCTGCAGTTGAAAGGTTTTACTAAAAATCATTGAGAAAGTAAAAAAATCAAAATTCAATTGCTTGCCTCACACAGTACCATCAATGCATGACTAAAAGCAAGCACTTGGTTTCAAAGGGGTCATTAAGCCTTTAACTATCCACTTAACATGACTGCCACTAGCAATACTGGTCAAGTCAATGTTTGTGCATGATTACGCTTCAAATTTAGATGGGAAGCTGTTGTACATAACACGATCTGTGGAGACTTGTTTCTCTTTCTAATGGATTTTAATTGCCAATAAAATAGGGCTCAGGACACTGGTATAAAATGAAGGTCAAAGAACAAATATATTCTCCATCATTCGTATTCGAAGCACTACGAAGAACAAGGGGACTGTATCTTGTCTGCCCGATGGATACAATTTTTAAAAATAAATAAGAAAATAAATTAAAATTATGGTGAGGGATGGTGCTATTCTCCACTCCTCACCTCAGAGAAAAAGGCTGCAGGTACAAATACCCATATGCCTCAGGCAGTAAATAACCCAGTGCTGCTGCTTGGGGGATAGAAAGCCCAAACCAAGCTCTAAGATGCTTTTCCTTCTTATGGGGCTTCACTCTGGAGTCACAAATCAGCCCTGAGTGCCTTCAGCCACATAAAAGCTCCTGGTGAGAGCAATGGGCAGGTGGCTGGGCAAAGGAATATGCCTGTCTCAGCCTGGGAGAAAACAAAGCAAACACGACACACCCAAGACTGGTGTTGAGTGTCTTTGCCAGGGAGAAATCTCCACCCCTCTTCTTCAGCACTCAATCTGTTTGCAAAAAATCCTTGTAAGTTATTAGGTGCAGAAGTTGTTCAGCACCTTTTGCAGGCTTTCCAGATATGGTGGGTTTTACTTATAAAGCCCTTCTGTCTCAAGAAATCACCTAAGATCTGCAAAGCATTGTTCTGAAATTCTGCTAATGTTTAAAAACACCTAACTCTCTTCTGATGGAAATAAGCTATGAACTCCTAAACCTCTATAGGATCAAATGCTTTAAAAAAAAAGAAATCAAGGAGATGTAAATATCGCACCTGTTACTCTAGCACACTACTGTCCCTTAAAAACAAACAAAAACTAAACCCAACAAAAACTCACTATCAACAAGGAAAACAAATAACACCTCCTTCCGAAACACCCAAACCAGAACTCACTGCTCCATGCAGGTGCCCCATAAATGTTGTCTTTAATCCTTACCTGTGGCTGAACTTGGGCTGCAGCAAAATATCTAATTTGTATTCAACAGAAGGATTGCTGCTAATGCTGCAGAAAAACAGAGTGCAGATTAATTCTCAATGAGAGCAGAATACCCCAAAGCTGTGAGCTAATAAGAAGTTTTCTTATGTGCAGTTGTGGCTAATGGCAGTTTGTAGACAACATGTAGTTCAAAGCTTAATAGATTTTCTTTCTCCTCTGTTTCTTCCTATTGCTCTGTGACTTACAGATCCTGACAGACTTGGCAAGAAAATGCTGCAGATGGATAAATGAAGATGACCCTCAGGGAGAGCTTAAGCAATCCCTCACTGAGCTGAGTTTTAACTCAGTGAATCATGCCTAACCCAAATACAACCTCCCAGATTAACAAGGACACTCCCAGTTGCCAAGATAGGCCCAAGGAGCTGGGAGAGAGCCCTTCCTCTCCAGCATCCCTGGAGATGGCATCCCACGGCAGTACCTCCTGTACAGTGTTTGGCTCCAGCTGGTGCCTGCCCGCTCCTCAGAAAGTCAGAGGCAATAAAAAATTTCCCAAAATCATTGGATATTGTGGTCATTTCTACACATGCTGACATTTCTCAGGACCTCAGCATTTATACCTTACTGTGCCTTCAGCCACCCTTTGTTTTACAGATAAGTAAATGCCTGGGGGAAAAAAACCCATAATTTCATTAGCCCATGTGCCCTATATTGAAGCATGTAATTTCTTGATTACATACAATTACTTGGGGTTGGGGCAGATTTTAGACCATATCAAATCTATATAACAGTACAGACAGTTATAATACACAGATTCTGATTTTATAATCCTCTTTTGACTATCTCATGGGAAATCCATTATTCCAATCCCTATATGGTCAGTCCAACCCACAAAAACAGAACAAAAAAACAACCCTCAGCTTGCTGAAGATGTGATACTCAAATTCAGGTAATTTTAGCTCCTCCTAGCTGAATTCTTTTTATTGGCCATACTCCTCGCAGCACATATTCTGAGACACTAAACCTCTCTCTGAAACAGATTACTTACTATTTCCATGCAGAATTCTTTATTGCAGTTATAGATCGGTCTGAAAAAAAATAGTGAAAACATCAAAAAGCAATTTAAAGTGTTCTGCATAGGACTTGAGCTTAGATTTAGAGTTTTGCATAGGACAAGGGCTTGGATTCATAAAGCACAGGTAACTTCTTTTTCCCCACACAGCCTTTGTGCCCGGCAGCACAGTTGGGACGCAAACCTGAAAGACTTGCATCCCTACTTTTAACATTGCTTTCCTGGCTGTAGACTCAGGTCTACTTTCATTCCCAACTACACTACCCTCAGTTCTACACCAAGGCTGTGGAGGCCTCCCAGAGGGCAGAAGGTGACCTTATGGTTTTCATAACACAATGCTGCAGATACTCAGTCTCTCCTTCCGTATCTGTGTGCAGTATGTAAAGGCACTGTTAGCTTTAGATAACAGCTGCCCAGGTAAATGTTTGCTATTTCTGCCTATGCATGAAACTATACTATCAAGCTAAAGACTTTCTTAGAGGACTTTCAGAAGCCTCTGGTGTTTATCCATACTTAAAGTAAGCTCAAGAAAGAGCATACTGTACTACAATAGAGTCAGGAAACACAGCAATACATCCATTTTGAACATCAACATCAAGCAACATCAAATGTAATAAATAAATTTAATGCAGTGAAGCCTTGGGAGGCTTTCCCCCAATACCAGTCACTTCCCTTCAGTGTGCATAAGTTGTGAGTTACGGAGAAAATATCAATTCTAGTCAATTAATCTTTTCAGCAAGCACCTAAACTTTATACACTGGAATTAACTCACTAGCTTAAATTTTGAAATTTAAAATAGACCATCCTTTCAATGTCTCTGTGAGCAGATGAACGAATAAATTCCCTGCCTGGTTAAACTACTATGAACAGAGAACTCAGCTCCTCTGCCACAGGGAACTCCTTTCAGATAAACAGTCAGACTTCTAAGATTTGCCGTCTCCCTGTCTCCAAAAGCATTTTTAATATAGATCTAAAAGAGCTTTTATAAAATCCAGCCAATGCAAGAAAGCATTCCTCACATAACATCAAGTTTATCATGAGAGGAGAGTCATTAATTAGAAATCAAGCAGACAGAGGTTGCATTTCTGAAGTTATACGTACATTTCTCAGGTAAATCACTGTCTGCCTAATTAGCACTATCCTGCCTTCAAAATGTTGAATGCAAACAACCAAAGGTATCTCAAAAAAATTCTACTTTTTACTACAATGCCTTTTTTTGTTATGCTTCAGGTAAGTTGTCATACCCATTACATATCTGAGAACCTTCGCTAATAATCTATTAATTTTATACAGAAAATTTTCTATGTGTAAGAGTCCCCTGGCATTTAGTACCAGAACTAAACCAACTGTTAAAGTAAACTATCAAAGATACTTCTTGGGGACCACTTTGGGGAGAGCATCGCACTCCTAATCTGAGGGTCAGGGGTTTGAGTCCCCGTCCAGGTATGAGGCTTGTCAGAGTTGGGCTGATGGTTGGACTAGATGATCTGAAAGGTCCCTTCCAACCTAGATGACTATGACTATGACTTTGCTTAGCTTTCCTTATGCTTTGGATGGCACCGGGATGTTTCCAGTCCCAGGATACAGCCACTCTCAAGGCCTTCAGCAAAGTGCTTTTGCATTTCTTCAAATAAAATGTACCAAGGTTGTAGGCTGGTTATTGAGTATAAACCTGCTCTACCATCCTAAAGTACAACTCACAATAAAGATCAAGGGCGAGATCTGTGAAGATCAGAATGAGTTTACAGAGAAGTATCAGCACAAACACTGGAGCATATACCACAGTGAAGGTGTTAAAAGCAGAGGTTGAAAAATCATTCAAATGTCAGCTTTAAGTGTTTGTGCCTACCTGAATCAATCTAAGGAAGAGAAAGGGCTGGTTGCCTTCCAACCAGTCCAACGTGTCTTTCATGCAAAACTTCAGGATTTTTCACAGGCACCCTGGCTTCACCAAGGCTTCAGTTCAGCTCTGAACATCCACCTAGAGCAATGGAGACAAAGTTCTGCAATGCACCTTCTAAGTTATCCAACTAAGTAGCCTCCTGGGAAAGAAAGAATGGGACCCCAAAACTGCCTGGATTTCAGTGGATCATCTGGATTAGTCCCAGAGGGTATCAACTAAAACACAGTAACCCTTCAGAAGCAGACACACCACTAGAAGATCTGGTCCTTTCAAGCTCCACACATCATTTATCTCACAACTAGCAATAGCACTGGTGAACACTAATAGAGGAGACCTAAATTCAGGCTGCAAAACACAGGACTGATTTTTACACAGCTTTGGATTAGCACCTACGCAGATTTTTGTCCATATAGCGATTTTAAAACATTTACAAAGACGAAAAAATGCCATCCAAAAATTTCTTTCAAGAGGGAAAGGGCCCAGCATACATGCATAGTGTGTATTGGTTTTAATTTCAAAAATTAGAAAAGTGCTTTTGTTTCATGCAATCTGACCAAAACTGTTATCTGTGGAGAAAAAGTCAACAAAAGAACAGAAATCTATAATAATGTTGCAAACAGTGCTACCAATAGCAGTAATTGCTCACAAATCCAAGTATGCTTTTTCCAAGGATGGAGTTTTATTAGTTCACAGATACTCAGCTCTTTCTAAAAGCTCATAAAGTCTTCAAAGAAAAGTAGTACATTCCTTAGCATAGAAGTCCTTCATATACCATAGTGTCCTGAATGGAAAGCTACTAAATCAGATATTGACCTAAGACTACCAGATTTTCAATGACAAAGTGTAGCTTTGTTAAGTCCAGAATAGCTTTAAACTTTTCCTAGTCTTTCCTCAGACTCTTGTCTCCTCTTAAACAATTAAATTTGATTTACAGAAACACCCATAATATACCACTTTTAGGTTTAACAGACAGCAAAACATCACTATACACATGCACCTCAACACTATTTCCTTGCTATCAAGCACAGGTGATGCAAAAATGTCCAGAATTCACACTCATAAATCACAACTTCTGATACTTCCATTTACTCAGGACTTCCATTTCCATCATCTTTTGTGGCTCACTGTCAAGAAATGCCAATTATCTGCCCTCACCAGCCACGCCCTATGAAAGTGTCATCATGTCAGCCTATCAAAACTATCACTCAAGAATTAAACAATAGAATTTTTGTTCCTTAGGAAACAAGGCTCCTGAACCTGTACAAACTCTAGACCTACACCCAACTCTCCTGATCTCAAACAGATCACACTTACACTTGAAATAATTAATTTGTCAAAGCAATTCGCTGAATTGGAGCTATTTCTAATTATTTCCATTTACCAGCCTTCTCAACTTCTGAATAAATTCATGTCCTCCTTTGACTTCAGTGTTCAGCAGGTGTTAACTTCCTATTCTCACTTTAGTTACATGCACTTTAAAAAATCTGTCTAATGTACTTTTATAAATGCTACATAGACTGGAGCCACTTTAGTACCAGTTGGCATAACAGTTCCTGTGTTAACACCATTTTTTCCTTAAGTATGAAGTTACAGTGATGGAGGCCTCTGTGAGAATTGCATATTAACATGTCATCTCAGCATAACAGTAAAAAAAAAAATTTATTTCATAGAAGGATAGGAAGGGGGAGTTATATACGCATATGCTTCTTTGCAAGAACTCCCATGTAAGTTTTCAGGCAAACAGACCAAGCATGCACTCACCTCAAGTAAGTTAATTCCAGGATGTTCTAGAGACATCTCCTTTTTGCTAAACCAGCAAACCAATGCTTTGATTGGCAGAAATCAATGCTGAAGACATACTATTTTACATGACTCAAAGACTTCACCCAGCTTCACCCCATCCAACAATACAGCTAGCAGCAATCTTTCAGGGAAAGAGTAGAAGGACAGTTATTTAAATATGTAGTTAATAACTTTTAAGCATTCCCAGTCAAAAGAATAATTTCAAGATGTAACACTGACACCACAATGCCTTGTGATGTGATTATAATTTATAATACCTTCTGTTTCAGGAGAACTACTTTTTGGCTTAGTCTTCATAGTGTGGTATTCTGTATCAGTTTTTCCCCTTTAAACTAGACGAGAAAAGTTTTCTTAGGCAAATAAAATAACAAAAAACCTGATCCCTCCAACCTGGCAGCCAAATATCCATAGACTTCAAAGGAATATTATGTCTAAGGTGTGCTGGATTAAGCATCAATAGAAGATGGGTGTCCCTGCTACAGAAATTGAGAAGCAAGAGTTTCAGATTTTTTTCTTTCTCCTCCAGTTCTCTGTAATTTTATCTTTTCCATCAACTTCCCAGCATGTAGCTACATTACTTTTCTCCAAAGATGCACACTCTGAAGCTGGGAACGAAACTCAATTTGAGGCCTACCATGAATTTCACTTTACCACCTGCTGACAAATGTATCAGAGGAGTGAAGCTGGAGCAAGCAATGTTGTCACAGCAAAGTTAAGACCATCAGTTCAAGAAATACATTTTTTTGGGGCAAAGTACTCCTGAAGCTGCACTGGTGGAGACTGGAGAATATATTACTTCAGGATACATTCCTGATTCTGGCACTACTCCCTTAAAAGAAAAAAATAAGGTAAATCAGAGAATTATAGAGTTCACTAAAATGACCTTCAAAGGTCATCTAATCCAACTACCCTGCGGTGAGCAGGGGAGTATAGGGAGTACAGGACATCCTGTACTAGATCAGATTGCTGAGAGCCTCATCAAGCCTGGCCTTGAATGTCTCCACAGATGGCCTCCTCTGGGCAACCTTCTCCTGTACCTCACCACTTCTTCCCAAGTGGTGTCCAAGTGGTAAGTCCAGGAGGATAAGCTCCTTGCCTATTTAGCTATAGATACATTTCTGTATTCCCCCCTAGAATATAAAAATGAAAGTCCACCTACAGACAGGTAAGGTGTCTCCTCCTTCATATCTCATCCTCAGAGGTGGAAAGTCCACATTCGCTCTGTGTTCCACTTTGTGTCATCAAGGCCACTGCATTAGATAAGGTGAATATCACTAACAATATGAGAGCTGGAGCACTTCACTGCTTGACTAAACTAATGACAAACAGAGTATGTTCCTGCTCTCATCACTGTGTTATGAGTGCAGTTTAACAGGTACCTTGTTTAATGCACTGTTAAATACCCTGTGCTATTTATTTTCTTGCAAGAGAACTTCCTTTCCATACCACTTTGGATTACAGCCCATTCTGCATCATGCTGTGGCTGATAATTTGTTACTTAACCAATCATGTGGAAGGGATGAAGGAGGAAGGAAAAAGGAAAGATAGGAAGCAAGTAGCTGTGAAAACAATTTGAAAGGGACCATATACTGACACAGCTTATAAGTTATGGACCAAATTTAAGCACTTCTGCATTTTCTTTTAAATGACATATTAATGGATATGAAAGCATTCATGTATTTTTAATGTTCATGTTTTACTAACTGTTATGCTAAAAAAACCCCAACACAGCACTTAACAATGGAGTAAAACTACAGTAATCTTCACCTGGTTTTGAATTTTCAAACAAAACCCACAATGGCATTTCCCATTTCTATTGACCTAGCAAGCATTGAGGAGAGACAATCATAGAATCATAGAATGGTTGGGGCTGGAAGGGACCTTAAAGATCATCTAGTTCCAACCCCCTTCCATATGCAGTGACCCCTCCCACTAGACCGTGTTGCCCAGTGCCTTGTCCAGCCTGGCCTTAACACCCCTCCAGGGAGGGAGTATCCACAACCCACACACAGGACTCTATATAGCTCCAGGTGCAAACCTATCCCAACCCAGGTAAGAAAATTCTTGGCAGTTCCAGCAGTTCTGGATCTGACCCACTAATTGTCAGCTGACAGTATTTTTTTTTAAATTATTATACTATCAGATCAAAAGCCTTATTTCATATAATTGCATGAACACAATTGATGGCAGTAACTTATTCCAGGGGCTGAAGACGTTCACTGGCAATTTAACAATGGAGGGAATTATTGCTGACAATTTTACAAATGATTTTATCAAAGTTTATGGGCCATTAAGCCTAACAGTGCAGTTACCAGTACGATATCATCACTCTCAATAGTACCATGTTGGCCCAGGACAATCAATTTTCTAATCCTGTCTATTGTAACTAGTCTGTTTACTCAGAAGACATGTGGTTTGCTGCTTCTGAAATGATCCAAATTTTTGAAATAATATTTGAATTTAGTTCATAGGCAGGATCCAATCAGTACAATATTAAATCAGGAGAGCACAGCCCCAGTCCTTTTTAAGTGCCTGTTAAGTAATTCAGATTTTCTCTTCATTTGATGAAATACAAAATACAGATGTCAGCTGAGCACATAAGCATATGTACATAAAATTCTATGATAAGCAAAGGCAGCTCTGAGAAACAGCAATTTAAAAAAGGAATATTTCTCTCTAGAATCTCAGAGAATAAATATAGTTCTGATATGAACTCAGCATTGGCACCATCCGTGCCCTATAGTATCATCCTTTAATTTGGTTCACTGTAACTAACAGCCAGACACAAAAGAAACTGAGAAGATGTTAATTAGCTATTTTTATTCTTAATTCACCAAATACCATGTGCTCATTGATTCAAACCAGACTGCTGGTGTTCAAATCAAGATGATCCTCATTTAGAAAAAGGGTCTGTTCTTCCTTTTTTGTGCTTGACTAATCTTTAAAGTGTCTGTGAGAATTATCCATTCACATTGATGGGAGCATCTTACACACTGATGAACACAAAATTCCATTGGTGCTGGCTTAGATCATCTACCATAGTCAGCTGTGATAAAGTGATGCTGCCTGAGGGATCTGCCTCATTAAGGAGGGAAAGAGAGAACAAGTGTGATTCTGAAATAATACAATCATTAACAAGAGCACCTTGCAGAGCTTATTAAGTAGAAACAGACCGACAATACCACCCTCAACACTTAATTAATTACTTTTTGAAGACCAGATGGAAATGAGATAGCATTTCAATGATAAACCCTTTAAATTCCAAACTAAAAGCAAAATATCAAACCCATCCTGACACAAATGTTAGGAAACAATCAGATACTACAAGATAACTGAAGATGTACAAGTTTTTACTTTACCTCCTACTGCAAATGTCCAAGTTATGAAATACAAATGGGAGAGATGACATTTCCCCTTTTACATTAGGGCTGCTGCAACTCATCTTTTTTTCCTCCTTTCCAGGCAGGTGGAAGGCGATTGCAACACAAACATGACTTTTATCTTTCCCTTTCTGGATGTGCACTGAAACACTTGTCCCCGCTGCTCCCCAAGATTAACCTTCTACCACTGATTGTAAGGATGTGCTAACTGCATCAACATCTAGCTACAACCACAAAAATAAAATAAATTAAAAAAAATAAAAGTGCAGGGCTTCTGTTCATCTTCTGTTCTTTTGTTGACATTGCTACAGGTATCCATTAGGAAAGACCTAGATGGGTACCCGAGGATGGGGAGAAGAGGCTATTACTAGGTTTTCTGACAGCTGATTTTCCAGGGAGTGACTTTCCTCCTTCAGGCTGCTTCTGAGAATGAAGTAACACTGTCATCACTCTCCAAACCTCAGCAAACACCAAGCGCCCCACATTGCTCTGTGGTACAAAAACCTTGATCATGTGGAGATCAAAGAGTTTAAGTGATGGTCTAACTCTGACAAAGCAACTTCCACAGTCGAGGTTTTGACAACTAAACCTTACGTTTCAAAAAAAATCGTTTGTTTTGTCTGGATTCATTGGTTTCTTGCCTGGGGTTTTCCGTTTGTTTTTTACAGGTTTGGGTTTTGTTTTTTTAAAAAGGCAGACTTGGTGCAGAAGAGGCCAAAGAGCGGCAAAACAAATTGAATCACGTTCAACAAGTGAGAATGTCAAGTTTCCATTAATGAGAAATTGGCTGCAATAAAAATTGAGGAGAAAAAAAAAAACAAACCCCAAACCACTTCACGCATGTAACAACAGCTTTTGCCTAAAGGCACTTCTGTTCAGCAGTTCCCAGCAATGTTGTGTCATTGATGGGCTCTCCCTAGGGACTTGAGGGCGTCTCCCTTCCTTTTTAGGTGGAGAAGGTTTCCTTGTCGCCAAGTGGCCAACAGATGATCTCTGTACCTACAGCTGTAACGCAAGAGAAGCAAGCTTGTCAAACATTGGTCCTAATCTGCTCCTTGCACAACTTTCCCTTCTCAATGATTAAAGGGAATGAAGCAGGATTTATTATTTCCAGTTTCTAAAGTCACAGTTTGCAAAGTTCACCACCAATACCTCCAGGTAGGAGAACCTGTAACTTCCAGTTATGGAAGAAACAGTGATCACACAAGTAAAATGGTATCTTTATCTGAAAGGCTGTTTATCAAATAGGAACCCCTAGTGTCTTACACATCTTTCATGTTACATTAAGTGAAAAAGTTGGAAAGAATACCAAAATTTTCTCCTGAATAAAACAGATGATCATCTGGCCAAGTAGATACCCAAAACTTAACTGTTTTCCATATTCCCAAAGTGCACCACCTGCCACAGACACGTACTGCCTTTGATAGCTCAGGGTGTACTTTATTAAATTAATCAGCATTGCTTTGTACATGGCATAACCAGTTACGACAGAACAGTAAAGTGACCATATTTCTTTTTTAAATACTACTTTCATAAGGCCAAAAACACACTTTTTTTTCAATTGCATAATACTGCTACTTCAAATTAAGACAAACTAAGAAAACGATATTAAGAAGCAAAAGCCAAGAAGACTTTTTCTTCCCTGTTCCTCTACACTGAATTAAAATGCTCCCAACTCAAGTCTAAACTCAACAGCAAAAGTGGGATGTGAACCACAAAGCATGTCCCGTTGGAAACACTAAAGTAGCATGCAATCCATGAACACATCTGAGAAAAGCAATTTTCTGAAACACACCCAGGGATGGTGCCTCAACTACTGCTCTGGACAGCCTCCTCCAACGCTTGCTTAACTCTTTCAGTGAAAAATTTTTTCCCAATGTCCAGTTTAGTCTCTGTTTATGGCACAGCTATTGGAGTTGATGGCTGAGGAAGAGATGAAGGAAAGCTAAGACTGCAGGAAACCACAAATATTTGGGAAGAAACTACTTAAGAATTCCCCCCTAATTGTAAAGAAAACAGAGGTGCCCTTAGTAAGGCGACTCCTTTTACCTTGTTAAGTATCTGCCTGTGGAAAACCAGTAAGAATAAAACTACTGAAGGTACAGTACAACGCCACCTGCACAAAATAAATGTGTATCTCATTTTAATGTAAGCTTTGGTTAAGTGGCTTGTGTTGAAATGTCACCTAGCATTCTATGTGTAACTCAATCGTATCTATTGAAAACCACATAATAAGTAACATGAAATATGCAGCATGCCATCCTAATTGCAGAGGTTGTCTCATTTACTAGAAGTCATTTATTTATTCAAATGACTTGAACTACGTGATTCAATCTGAATCATGGGAACTAGTTACTGATTTGTGGAAACAGCCTCTTAACTTCTTTGCTGAAGGCATTGTTGAAATAACTGATCCAACTACTAAAACAAGCTTCTTCCCTGAACCCTGCCTTCTTCCTTAGTCTCCTCTTAGTCCTCCGGACAGAACTTCAAAAAAACATTATTATTCTAAAAAAGCATTTTTAAAATTAAGAATGAAAAAACAAAAGCCCAAAAAAACCCCTCAATTACATGGAATGAAATGGTATTTCCAAGATGAGGGAATTGCTTAGCAATAGAGAATGTGAACTTCACATGCCACAATTGCACCTCACAGAGTTTAAATACACAGCTCTCAAAAAGAAGTGAATCAAACTCAGTTTTCAGAAGTGTATGTATGTTTCTCAGATCTTAATGGAGGGAGTGTGTAAATACACATCCCCTGACGGAAGCAACTATAGTTTTTTGTTTGGTTGGTTAGGTTTTAAGTTAGGCCTTGCAGATATGCTAACTGCCATTACAATTGTGCATAATTCAGGAAAAAAATCAGACTTTACATCTGCTTACAGCCAACCTTGATTTGCAGCTACTGTCTCTCACACCACTGTTATTTCAGGAGGTGCTGGGGTCTCCCTTAGGGCAGTGGGGAACAAAGGACCAGGAAGGAATGAGAGCACTTTAGCCACCCTACATCACCTCATCCCAGACTATGGCCAGCCTTGTCAAGGGTCGTGTCCTCAGGGAAGTACAGGTAGAAGGGCCTTCAGGAGAGAGGGGAAGCGATGCTCTGTGGGAGGCACTGGTTCAAAGCTACCGAATAAGCTCTGAGCAGGATGCTGGTTACTTTCAATGGCAGGCAGTTATCTTTGGCTTGCGCTATCTCTGGGACAAGAGGCAAAAAATCCTGGCTGGCAACTTCACCAGCTGCCCAGCTGTGTTGCCCTAGGCAACCATTCAAAGCCTTTGTGGCTCCTGATAGGTAAAAAACCCTACTTTTCCCTACTTAGGGGAAAGGCTACATGAGCTTGCAGTGCCCCAGTGTTAAAAGTAGCTGATTTCTGGGCCTCTTCTAGATATTTTCACATTTAGTGCTGAACCCAGAGACGAGAAGGCAAGGATTATACCACGGCATTTTGGTTAGCAAATGCACACAAATCCAGTTCCCACAAATTGATAACTTCCTTCTTATAAAAGCCAGAGCTAAAATGCAACTATCCTGTCATCAAGACAGCTGTTTTATATCCTCTCCTCCTCCTTTCCACATCTTGCCCAGAAAACACCCTGGCTGACATGGTCCCAAGCAAACTCACACAAACCCACAAGGAGTTACCTCTCTCAGCAGAGCTGTTCTAGAAAAATGTTTTTGCTGGTCTGGCATGTACTTATTTTTTCAATACTTTTTTGTTTTGGTTTGTAATGGAGGAGGCTGGCAAATCCATCCCTTTTCCAGGGAGCTGTAGGGCGCTCCCATGGAGCCTACTTGCCCTTCACATGGTGCCTTCACATGGTGCCTTTGCAAGGCAAAGGAACAAGAGAACGCCAAGCGCTTAGAAGGAGGAAAGGGAAAGGAGGAGAAGGCTTTTCACCCACACAGCAGCACTGCCAGCCCCTGGGGCATTACTACTGCTTGGCAGCTTGCACCTCACCTGCCCAAAACCCTGGCCTATCTGCTTCTGTGCCTCTAGCCAGGACCTGCAAACCTCCAGCTACTTCTCCAGATGGAAGTCAGTGAGATATGGTACAAGCAGCAAACACAGGGAGGCCATAGAGGTAATGGATACCATGCTTTTAAAAATTATTTATTACAATTTTTATTAGTAATTCTCATTATCTTATATCTATTAAAATTTTATTATGTTCTCCATTATTTTATTTTATTTAAAAGTGATCGCAAACATTTCTAACTGCATTTCTCTCTCTACTTAACATTAGGAGAGTGGCTTTTCACATGTATCTACATGACAGCCAATCCCACCTGCAAAACCTGAAGTTTTTCAAGGAAGCAGGGAATTGAAGTACGTTCACTAATTTGAGCCAAGCTCAGCAAACTCACCTTGGTCAGAAAAAAAATGAGTGGGAGAGAGGTATAAGAAAATTAAGTGGTCTTCTGGTATTTTCAAACTAAACCTACAAATTTTAATTTCAAACAACATTTCATTTTCCCTCATACCCAACTTAAAAAGAAATTATCTCGGGTCAAATTTAATCTTACAGATTATCTTGAAACAGGTTTTTTTGGTTGGCGTTTTGCTGTTGGGTTTGTTTTTACCTTTCACTTCACTAGATCCACCCTGTTTTAGTTTGACTATAAGTTATTCTTTTTTACCGAATTTTTTTTGTACTTCCACTGCTGAAACAAACAACACCCACCCAAGATGTGATGTGCTCCAAGAGCAAGACACGCATGTGAACACGTAGATGTTTACTTTCATGTACGCAGATGTGGTGGGCAGGAGAAGGCATGCTGGCAGGAGGAGGAGCCTTGCAGTGATCTGTCAACAGCCAAAACGCACTTTGCATTAAAACTTCAAAACAGAAGTTCACACGCCTTTACAGGTGACAGAAAGCCAGTGCTGCTCTCTCCTAGCAACACCTTCTCTTCTTCAAAAAGAAAACAAAAAAAAATTTTAAAGGTGAAACTTGGTAGTAAGCCTACCTCTTAGAGAGGCTTAGCCAGCATATCGAGATTCTACCCCTCTACTCCACTCTTGTGAGACCTCAGACCTCACCTGGAGTACTATGCCCAGAGTTCTGGTGTTCTCAGGACAGGGACCTATTGGTGAGGGTCCAAAAGAGGGCCATAAGGCCTGGAGCACTTCTGCTATGAGGAAATGCTGAGAGAATGTGGGCTGTTCAGCCTGGAGAAGAGAAGGCTCCAGGGAGACCTCATCGCAGCCTACTAGTATCAGAAGGGGGCCAACAGAAAAGCTGGGGAGGGGCTGGTTGTCAGAACAAACAGCAATAGGACAAGAGACAATGGTTTTAAAACTAGAGCAGGGCCTGTTTAGATCAAATATAAGGAAGAAGTTCACAATAAGGGTGGTTGCCCAGAGGCATGGTAGAGGCCCCATTCAAGGCAAGGTTTGATGAGTTTCTGAGCAGCCTGATCTAGTACAGGATGCTGAACTCACTGCAAGAGGTTTGGACTTGATGACCTTTGAAGGTCTCTTCCAACTCTATGATTCTACGATTCTGATTCTTAGCTCAACAGCCAACCCATTGGTCCCCATCTTTTCACTCTGGTCATCAGAAAGACCTCCTGTTCAAACATTCCAACCCTGCAAGCAACCCTTAATATCATTATTAAAGCACAGAACACAGAAGGCCCACACCTACACATTTTCCCTAAGAGACAAACTACTACAATAGCAGACTATAGCTCTCAAATAAAAACCTTGCTTCAGCAGGAACAGACATTTATTTTGGTACAACTTCTCTGTACATGGAGTACATTTTTTTTCTTTTTTCACATTTCATTTAGAAATTACTTTTGCTGCCCCTATTCATGCCAAATGTTCTGCAACTATTTCTGAAGGAATAAAAAAAAATTATGCTATTACTCAATACTGTTAGGTCAGCAGAATTCAGCTCTGAAAAAAGAAGCATTACCAGCCCTGCTTGCTGCAGTTGGAAGCCAAAAAGTAATACACCAAAAAGCAGAATGAGCAGGAACACTACTAGATTTTACGCTGTATCTACTAACACAATGTTCCTGGAAGTGCAGGAGCACAGAAGGTGAAATTGGTAAATATTTAAGAGGGTCGGCACGTCCCGTACTGAGCAAAACAACTGTCAGAGTTCACACAAAACATCAAACTGTGGATTCCTCTTCTGTGTGCTACAAACTCACAGGAAAAAATAAAACAAAACAAACAAACTAAACCAACTACTCAAACTCTTTCTACCCCCACCTACACAATGGTGATAAATCCATAGTGCTGGCTCCCCACGTGTTCCACAAGCTTTCCCAGAGCCCACAGGTACAAATAGCAGTGTTCCTCAGGAATGGAGAACTTCTAATGGATCATATCCAACACAGCTTTTATCTCACCCTTGCCATCTGGACACAGGGGCTTTTGGCATTGCACCAAATGGTGCATTTCAAAGGTGAGGGTCCATCTGCTAATCCCCCATTATTCCCGATTTCCTGCCATACTCCTGAGCTCCATGAAGCAGCATCTCTCTCTCAGTCATTGTTCCCAACACAGGGGCTGCCTAAAGTGCCACTTAGGACCCAAAAAATTCTGCACTCGCTTTTTTTCCAGTCTCACACACAGCAAGCCCATGTTGCTAAAGCTAACCTCCAGGCAAGAGCAAGGCAGGTGTCTATCCCCTTCAGAGCACTAACTGCTGCTTGGCTATACACTGGAGGCTACACACCTTCTGCCATGGCAATGGAGCAAATCCAGGAACTGAAAAGCCAGAAGAAGGTACATTCCATCGAAGAGCAAAATAAAAGCTTTGCTGCTGTTCCTACTAAATTCCCCTTCCTGTTCAAACTAGCAAAATCCTACCTGGATGGAGTGGGATTCCTCTGCCACCTGAGCCCCAACCAACAAAATGGCATTTTTCAGTAGCAGGTGTGCAAGGAGAGCCTTATGGCAGAATGGGTTTTTCAGAAATTATAAACAAAACTAGAAGCTGTCTAATGCAATTCACATGTTTCCAAAATAACAACTGCTCTAGCTAGCAGGTCATCTTTCTACAGATGAACAGTCTTAATTAAAAAGGTTTGTCCGCTGGCTCTCCCAGCAAGCACTCCTTCTAACGTGGACTGGCCAGAGGATGCTTTTGTGGGTGCAGCTGACTCTAGCTCCCTCAATTGAAGTTCTCCAAATCAAAGCATTTCTCTGACAGTACAACCACGTTTACATTACACCAGCACTGCTGCATTGAACATCTGCATCAACCATGAAATTTTACTTAAGTTCACACAGCTTAAGTAGTTGCCAACAACTACTTTTGCAGTTCTTTATGGGATACTCCACTCACATATGTGGGATGACTGTACCCACTGAGGTACACGTGCTACGAAAACTTGGACTAACCCAGGAGTTTGTGGCAGTAACAATAGTTTCCATGTAAAACCATTCCACAGAGGTACTGTCGTACTCCCTAAAATGAAGCAAACTTTACACTGGACTTGTTTCTGAAGAGCTTAAGCAAAGGCAGATCACACTCAAGGAAGATAAGGACACCTTCTGAAGGAACTGGTTTGGCCAGTCAGCTATCTTTCTGCTAAAGCTAGCATATCCCAGTGATTTCAGTGATATGTGGTGAATACTCAAACGCAAAAGT
The DNA here is from genome assembly GCA_013400935.1 of Turnix velox. Taxonomy (NCBI): domain Eukaryota; kingdom Metazoa; phylum Chordata; class Aves; order Charadriiformes; family Turnicidae; genus Turnix; species Turnix velox. The sequence continues at coordinate 62,421 of VZTY01012196.1, read as the reverse complement.
CAGCCCCGAGGATCATAATGGCCTTGTGCGACACTCCCTGAAAGCCTCTCTCTCTAAATTAACAAATAAATTACAACGGACTGCTCTGATTGTAAAGTCTCCAGGGCACTGATCTTGGTTTCTTATTTATCTATAAATCTCTTAATATGCCCTTGATGGAAGAAATAACACATTTGTATATACCATTATCACTTCCATTTGTATACACTCTGCTGAGAGGTCAATCTCTTGTGGGATTGTTGTCACTTTATATTGCAGATTCCACTAATTAAGGGGATGACTGTTGTTACTTTACCTTCACTTCTCCGCTTATCGAAAAGTGGCCTTAATGATGACAGGATTTTGGTTTTGCTCTTAATCGTTCACACAATGAGGCACTAGAGTAAGAGCAACTCTATAGCCAAGGCTACTTATTTACTGTTAATTCAAGAAACTGGATTGTATCAGTATGTAAAATGTTGTATCTCTAACTGCATTCATTGCCAAGGCCACACAGATTCAGTTCAGTTACCAAATCCAGAAAAGTTCGGTAATTTACCATGGAGGAAATAAAATACAGTGTATACAAGCAAGATCTTAAATCAAGATCAACTAAACAAACCACCTGCACACACACATGTACTTAGAGGTGGCACCATGGCCTCAGTGTTTTAATACAAAGACAGGAATGACAAAACAGCACATAGTGACACTGGTACTGCAACAGGAGCACAAGATATTAGGGACTCAGTGTGTGGCACCAGGCAGGCAGAGGACACTGGGGACCCTCTTGACAAGCCACAGATACGTGGGCAGCTGCCTCTGCCGGTATTACCCCCTGGGCTAGCTCACACAGCAGCTCCATTCCACTAGGATCTCTGTTCCCAAGAAGCAGCAGCCAAGTTACAGCAGAAAGCTCAAAAAGCACTGGATGTCTGAGCATAACCAGGTCAAGCCCTATACAATCCACAAAGATTAGTCTACTCACATATATCCATAAGTATGGGATAATATATAGTGCAGAACCTACAGAAGAATGTAAAGTACAGAAATACATGACAACAATATGCACATAGCCCACACTTAAACACCACACAGGATACTGGATGGAGTTTTTCCATTTCATGTGAAAATTATTATTTGCACATCCTTAAGAAGCTACATTTTCCCTTGTTTCTTAAAAGCCATGTAAAATATCATATACACAAGGCCATCGCAGATACCCAGCATGCTCATAACGCATGGGACTCCCAACACAGAACAGGAAGCTCCCAATCCCACAACATATGGGGCCACACATCAGAACCAGAGCATCAATATAAAGCAACAAAAAAGCACTTTGCTTAGCTGCACTGACACACAGAACTGGGCACGGGTCAAATGCAGGCTGCATATGTGCCCTGACGGCTGTCACAGGTATTTATCTCAGGTACCACCAAAACAGGCCACCCAGGATACATGAATGGAAATCCGGATTATTTCCACTGTGGTTAATGTAAAAGGTCTCTTCCAACTGTAGACAGAGATAGAAGCAAGTATCAATTCCTTGCAAGGGTATTTCAGGTTTTAGCAACACCATTTGGTTCTGGAATTTGCACATCTTAATGACTATAGTGTTATAACTAAACTAGTTTCCTCTCATATGTATTCAAAGAACTCATTCTGTAATTTTGGGAAAAGACACAACTGTACTTAAATTTCCATTCAAACATTACGTTGATCACATTTCATGGGTTGATTCTGACATTCTTCTATCAGAAACAACATTTCAACATTTGCCCAGGTTGGTTTTTCTTTTTTATGACCTCATTGTTTTGGTAATAGAGCAAATCAGATTGAAATTTTTAAAAGTGTAATTTAATTTGCAATTCAAATCCACAGGCTTTGGTCTTCAAACTTAAATGTGCTGCATGTATTCATTGCTTCAAGAATTATACTGAATTCTGAAGCTGGGTCCTATCACTCGACGGAGGAGGGAGGTCCCTAGTATCCACTGATGCTCTACTAACTGTTGAAACTGTGGCCTCCACAGGTACTCCAAATTATTTTCATTCTTATCCTCAAGAACAATGAGAAACTAATAAAGACCAATCCATTAACTCATGCTTCCTGAATGAATTCTTCTGCCTTCACCTCTGCCACTGAGCTTTCCTCAGAGGAACAGTTAGTTACTTGTGAGCAGAACACACTGACAACCACCTTCACTGGGTTTATCACTTAGTCAATTATTTAGTAATCCTCAAATAACTGGCACCTTCATTAAACACTACGAACAAAGTATTTCCCCTCACGTTCCATATATCTACAGGACAAGTGCACTTGAGACAGCATCTCTAAAGTAAATGGAATCACCTTCTTTCTCATAATTTTTAACAGGTGAGGGAAGATAAAAAACCAGAACTCGGAAAGAAAAACTGCCCATGTTACATGAACAACAGGTATGAACTTGATTTCTGCAACAGGAAAATCTCCAGTTTTAAAAGGTTGTGCAACTAGGGGTTTTTTTGACAGTGTTCCTGCCTTTCAGGAGGGTTTTACTGTCCATAGTCATGAAAGAGCAACTCAGTCACTTTAAGCCCTTCTACAAACTATTAATTCACATTCTCATCTCCTACTTGTCCTTTAAAGCAAAAGTAAGGAGGGGAGGAAACACCAAAACTAAATCAAATTTGCATTTCTTTTTCTGGCTGGCAAATTTCCAAGATAAAGAGGACTGCTGGACTCTGCCTGGGACAGCAGCCGGGGCCTGGCTCTCCAAACCCATAAAAGAGAACACCACACACGGAGAGGGGTGGGAGTTGGAATAAAGTGGCCGATCTGACTAGCCAAACACTTTTCTCACCCTTCAAATCAGCTTCTCCCAAAAGGGGAA
>VZTY01012196.1:12974-59499 GCA_013400935.1 Turnix velox | reverse complement strand
CTCCTCCCAAAAGGGAAAAAAAAAAAAAAAAAAAGAAAAAAGAGAAAACAAGCAAAACCCAGTAGAAACCCCACCGACCAGCCCCGGCCCGAGCTGGAGGAGCCCACTCCGCGCCGTTCCCACGCGTTGACTGATCACTGCCGCGGGTGACAGCGACGACGGGGTCGGGGCGGCTTTTGCACGCTGGGTCGGACAGCGATAAAAATCGCTTTTGGAATAAAAAAACAAAACGACAAAAACCCCAAACCAAACAAAACAAAAACACCCACAACTAGACAACCAAGACGCACATGAAGTTCCTCATCCTTTCATGACCCCCCTTCCCAGGTGGATTTTTTTTTTTTTTTTTTTTTGACCAGGACAAGCGGAGGTGCCCAGGTCAGGGAGATGGGCCGGGGTTACCGGAGCGGCGCTTACACTCCGGAGTCACCAGGCTCTTCCCCTCCCGGGGGTACAGGCACTGTCTCAGTCCCGACAGTGCACGGCGAGAAGGGGGTGAAAGGAAAGAAGAATTAAGTGAAGAAAAAAACCCACGAAACGAAAGAAGCCCAAGTAATGAGATGTGCCAAGGCTTATTTCCTTTTATTTCCTCCACCCCCACAAAAGAAAATAAGACTAGAATCAGGAAGTCAGAATTGCCCGATCACTGCTAGAGGTTTGGGGTTTTCCTCCTCTTTCTCCTCTCTGGTTTATTTTTTCTAAAAAGGAGGGAAGTACTTGGGACGCCGCTTCCCACGGGAGGCCGCAGCGCGCCGCCGCCCGGCTTCCATGGGGAAGCAGCCGGCAAAGCGGCGACGGGACTCCCGGAGAAGCCCATCCAAATAGCGTGTCGCTTGTCGCGCCCCTCGTTCTTACCTTTCTTTTCCTCTACGGCGGAGCAGGGAGCGAGGAGCGCCAACAGCAGAAGCAGCACCGGGACAGCGGCCCCGCAGGGCCCCGCAGAAGCGAGGGGGCTGCTGCCACCCATGCTGGGAGGGAACCGCAGCTCCCTCCGAAGCGTGGATGTCGGTAGCGGGCGTCGGACAAGACAGAGGTTTCCACGGAGCTGCTCCTCTTCTTTCCTGTTCTTCCACTCCCGAGGATCAGCTCCTCGCCGCCGCTCTGCCCTGCGCGGCTCCGCGAAGCATGCTAGAGGGCGGCCGTCGAGGACTGCGCGCACACGTGCGTGCCCCCCCCCGCTGCGGGCGGATTGTTACCTTCCTCCTCCTCCTGCTGCTGCTGCTGCAGGCTGGGAGTGCGCGGGAGCTTGCGGACCTGCCGCGGGACGGAGTGCGCCCGGTTACGCTCTCAGCCCGGCCGCCGAGCGCAGGGGCTCCCTCTGGGGGAGGAGGAGGAGGATGGGGCGGGAGCAAGGAGGAGGAGGAACTCGGCCGTGCCTTCCCCTCCCAGGTGGGGAAGGGGCGGACCCGCCACCTGTCCCGGGATAGTGGGTGAGAGGAGTGCGTAGGGAGAGGGCAGTTGCTAAAAGGGTAGGGAAGTGCTTCACTCCTGAGCGCCATTTGGGAAGGCATGAGTGTTAATACATGCCGTAGAGAGGACACGGCCTCCACCCGTGTTTCCCCCACGGTGCACCCGAGGGAAGTGCAGCAGAAGCCTTGCCCCATCCTGTATCCCCACATCTCCCGGGGAGGAGAGGGTGGGGAGGCGCTTTATCGTGGAGCAGTCTCGGCGAAGCGGTCCTGCACATTAAACTTAGTCCTCGAGGGTTTATCTAGGGGTTGGGGGGAGAGGAGTGAAAAGGTAGGCTCTATCTCTCATCTCTGCTCCCCCCAAATCAGCGGAGCCCACTTGGCTTCTCTGCGAATCGTTTTGCTCTCGCTGTGGTCGTTTTTCTTCCCACTGCTTGCAAAGCTATGCGTCTGTGCGTGAAATAACCCCGCGCTGTTTCTATGCGTGTTCTAGCACAACAGTAGCGCGGTGCGTCTCTACGGATGCCGCTTCTCGTCCGTAGCGCCGGTGGTGAGAAAGCGAGTTACTTAATAAACACTCAATACGAGTATTCTTGAGGTGCTCCGGGGACATCCACAGACATTGAAAAGTACAGACATGGTGTTTCTTCCCCATCTCTCCCTCCCCCCGCAATATCTTTTCCGTCCAAGAGGGAAACTCAAGGTATTCAGAAAAATACGGTTATAGTTACAATACCTTTTTTTAATGTTTCTTTTTTTAATAGGGTAGTCCTCTGGAAAGTGGGAGGAAACACCGTCTCATCACTCGAGCACGTTGATGGGATATAGCAGTATCACTTGTCTGAACTGAGATCTCCTTGAGCACCTCATGATTCAGCAGTCAAACTTGTTAAACGTTGTTTGCGGTAAAGCTCTTGTGACGACTTTGGTCACTCGGTCAATATGATATGAAGCCTTAGAACTGTTATGATTAATTGGGAGCTCCAGAACCGAAGTCCCTAATGACATGAGATTTGGGAGATAATGTGCTAAATGCTTCTGTCTGTCGCAGGGTGCTGGAAAACAATAAATTGCAAAATAGCCACTAAGTGGCTCTTGACTTTTCTCTGTGATGCACATCCTATGAGATATGCTTCTACCAGTCAATTTCCTCCGTACAATCTTTTTCTGATAGTTTAACTACTTGCCCTCCTAACTCGACAAAGAAAACCACCATTCCGTTTCGTTATCCTAGCACAAAACCCAATGCTTGACCACATGCCTGTCATCATTTAGTAAGATGAACTGGGTTACAAGCCAGCTTTTGTAAGCTGTAGCTGACATTCTGTTTTGATTACATTTTGTAAATAATATGAATTATGTACTTTCAAACAAACTGTCGTTAGTAACATCCAAGGAACTATAAACCTATGATTGGTCTTGTGACTGTAACTGCGGCTGGGCTTATAATACAATATTAATGCTATTTGATTCAAATAAGCTCACATAGTGCAGCTTCATAAATATTACGTGTATATCTTTAATTTTCATTTATTCAGACAAATAGGAAGATCTTAAAAAATGAGAGGCCCGGGAGAAGAAGGTGAGCTTCTAGGGAGTGAAGATTTGCAAAGTGTCCTCAGCATATGCTAATGATGCAGCTTGCATTATAATAAAAGAAACACAATTAAAACAACTGAGAAATGAACCTCAAATCAGTTATGTAGATAAATACTAAATAAAAACATATGTCCCTAGAGGTGCATGCTGAGCATCGAGCTACCACTATAGAAGGCAATGGAATTTTTAAAAAGAAAGGATTTAAAGTGACAATTGAGACTTGACCATAACAGGGGAAAAAAAACAAACCAAAACAAACAAACAAACAAAAAAAAAAACCAACCAACCGAACACTTTTTGCATATGTGAAGAAACTTGTCCAAGTCCAGTCCTAACACACTTAATGAAAAAAACCAACCTTTGCAGAATTTTCTGTGCAATTGTTATTCTAGCAGGTATTGTGAGAAGAACCATTTCATGCTTGCTTCACCTCCCAGTGTGTACTGCCCTTACATAAATGCACATAAACCCAAGTATTTCATCCTAACTACACTCCTCTTTGATTCCCAGCTATGGGCAAGGGAAAACTGGGCAAATTCCCCTTTAAACTTGCTTTCCCATCCTGCAGATACATCAGGAGACCCTCCTCAGCTTCTGGCCAGTGCAGTGTGCTGAAGGGGCTGCACAGCATGGTGCTGTTCTCCCACCTTTTTGAGCACAAAAAAGCATTACTTTCATGGCATCTGTGGTCTACTTACCAAGGTCATGAAATACACAGAGAGGCACTAAGAGCAAATTTTGAGCTGTCAGTGATCACAGGCAGTGCTTGCAGACCATTTTTTACACAACCAAACTATTTCTGCAATAGTCTGAATTCAAACACGACATTTTCCCTGAACTGCTGGTCGCACACCCAGTGCCTGCCTTTAGTCTTACTCCTTTGAAGCTAACATAAGTATATGAATTTTGCCAAGGGCATGCCATATTCATGTTACAAAACTTTTATTGCCAGCTCTGTGTATGGCTGATCAAAGTGCGCGGGACAAAGGCCGACCTTTTCACCACCAATTTCTAAATTGTCAGTTTGCAGTGAGAATATCACACTTCATGCAACACCTTGTTTCTGCTTTCTTTTGACTCACTTGCTCTGTATCACGTGTGTATCTCCTGCCTTCTAAATATTAAGCATAAACATGCTGACCTATGAAGTAAAGTCCGTGTAAGCTGGCAGAGCCCTCATATGAAGAGCATGCTGGATTGCAGAATTGAACTGCAATTTCTTACCAAGGCCTGTTCCACGGAGCTGATTTCTTTGCCACACAGAACTAGTAAGAGGATGAACAACTCATTTCCCTGTCAGTAGGAAATGCAGGATTAGTTCTCCTATCTCTTCCACATTCCCCCAAAACAGAACAGTTTCAAAAATCCTTTCAAGAGGGAAGAAATCCCTGCTGCTGAGTCCTTTCCTCTAACAAAATGAAAAAAAATTTGATTTTCATTATCCTCTGAGAAGTGAGTTGGGATTTGCCCTTCCATAAAGAAAAACATCAGCCACTGTCCCTCAGTGGTAACATAGCTCCTCTCTGTGTGTTGCACAAGTGATTTTAAAGGGCAGTCTTTTTACTGGAAGAGGAGAAATGAAATAGAGCTGAACTAGCAGGGTTTTACAATCTGCCTTGCTGAGATTTCATTTGCATGCCATTTGAGATTGTGAACATTGTAGTTTGCATTGTAGTTTGTATTCTATGACTCCTCACTGAGATTTTAAAGCAAGGACTGAGGTAATAATTTATGGTGCTTTATGGCACTTTGCATGTTGAAAACATTGCACAAACATTAACCAATTTATCTTGACAAATCTCTGATACAGCAGGTTAGTAGCTATCATTTCCATTTTATAGATGTAAAATAATTTGCCTTGGGCAGAGTGTTAGTGGCAGAGCCGGGGTTATCACTCACGAGCTGTTTATTTCTAAACATTGCATTTAAAGCTCCTTGGATCATGCTGCTTCTAATCAGTGTTCTTCATGAAAATGTATGTATTTTTGCACACTCACATTCTCCAGCTCTTCTCTTGACACTGTTTGTATGACAAGCTCTTAGAAAGGGTAAGACCAACAAACACATGGGTGCTGGAATTAAAAACTTAATTATAGTGAATTCCACAGACAGCATTTCAACATGTGAACATGGGGCTACCACAGGAGGAGGGTTTCTAAATGTTATCTTTTTTTTCTTTTTTAATCTAGGTTTTATCTGTCATTTTACAATGTTTTAAACTCTGACAAAATGTATAAAGCGAGAACCAGCACCANAATGTTATCTTTTTTTTCTTTTTTTCTTTTTTTTAATCTAGGTTTTATCTGTCATTTTACAATGTTTTAAACTCTGACAGATTTTAAACTCTGAGAACCAGTACCAGTTTATTCACTAATGAAGGCAGGCAGCAAAAAAAAAGAAGATAAAAATACAAAAGTCAATACAAAAATAAAACCTTTGTGGGTGTAGTGTGTTTTAGTACCCAAAGATCTTATTAATGCCCATTGCACAAAAGAAAGCTATCTTCTGAATCATGGCTTCTCTTTGAAAAGCCCCCTAATTTTTGTCTGGTATGAAGCGTAAAACAAAAATACTTTGTGCATTTTGATTAACATCCAAAATACTTTCCAGAAACAAAATAAAAGAAAATTATTTCAGTATTGAAGGTAAGAATTGCAACTCATAACACAAACTGAACTGCTCTATTTCTGTATTTTGTTGGAATGACTTACGTTGATACTAGTGTAATACACATGCACTTTCTCTCAACCAAAGATCGTACATCTCTGAGTGCAGCAAATACAATTTAAATATGCTGCAAATAAATTGAATATCAGTAGGAGCAGAGCTAATGTCACAAGATCACACCATACAGTTATTCAAGATTTGTGAATAGTGGTAGGTATCTGGTTATGGACACTAATGCAGTTAATTGCATTACTCTCACTGTCAGTAAAATGCAAGTCATGAAGGAGCTTTATGCCTTTACTCAGCTAATTCAGCTAACTGCATTGGCTCTCATAGCCCACACATGTCCACAGTGGCAAAAAGAACAACAAAGCCTGAGACCTTGCCCTGAGCTTCAAGGTCAGGGAAGAGTCAAAATGTCCTGAAGCCAGGCTCAGGCATGATGCTTGATTGGGATTGATTGTGCTTATCCTGCCCCATCTCTTCCCCTCTCAGTAAAGTCCTTTCTCCTACCCCGACCAGCTCGCACCTGAAGTTCAACAACATATGCAAATGTATAAAGCTACTGGTTAAAATAGTATCTCTTTAGGTGTTTGTAGTGCAGTGGAATCTATGTCAAAGAGAGAGCAAAGAAAGCTGATAGTCCTGAGTCAACCCACAAAGAATGCAAGTTGCATCAAGGGTGTGGCTAATGGGGGGTTTCCTCAGATTCATCCATCTCCCGGTGTTTTACATCCAAAGCAGACACAGATAGGAATGATCACAGATTGCAACACCATGATCTGTGATCCTTCTAAACAGCTGTAGCTACCAGCCCTTATTTGGGCTAGTGAATGTGAGTCAGCCTTTCCTTATATTCACTCCTAATTTTGCATTGTGGAGGCATCTCTGCCTTAACTCAATTTTCTATGTCAATTCCTAAACATTACTCAGATTAAAACAAAGGCACACAGCGGCTGACTAAACTTATCAATTCAACATTTTCAGGAGTGTTCTCTACCATGTAAATGAACTGCCACAGAGCAGCTTGGGCCCACCAAAAGTTAAACTCACTCTCAAGACTACTGTGGTTGCACTCAAACTACCTGCTGGGAGTAATCCTTGCCACTGGCCAGCCTAGCCTGGGACTGTTTGTATAAATGAATAGCACAGATGATCCAGCACAATGTGCAGGAACACTCCCTATATAATTGACCAATATGGACGTGGCCATACCTATTTCCCAATATTTCAAAGTCAGCAGTTCTAATTCTTACTCTAGCATGCACACATTCAATAAGAAGAGAGTCTCAGCAGGGACAATTTCCTCTCCAACAAAAATAAAGCAAAGATGATCATAATTTCTTTTCCCCCAGCCTTGTTAAGACAGGAATTACCCTAATAATTACAGACACTTCATTGCTTGTTGCTCTTCTGAGGCTCCAGAGGTTTGCTATTGAAATCAATACCTTGCATTTTCAACATGAAAACTCATCCCAATAGCAAAGCTGTCACTAAAAAAAGAAGGGAAAAGGATTTTTCTGTCATGTACTTTGAAGCTGTGTCCCTGAAGTGTTTTAACCACAGAGTAGATGGCCATTTTTATTTAAGCAAAATAAGTCAAACACTTTAAAAAAAAATGCCATCACATTTCATTCATTCCTGCATAGCTAAATAATAAATATGTATGTGGCAAAGGCTGGGTATTTCAATATGATTAATCTAACCTTTATCCCAGAGATACTGCAACTGTCCTGAAACAAACCTCGTAGTACATGGCCAGTCAGACAGTTGCTTTTTACCCTTTATTATGCCTTTAACTTCGAAAATCCTTCTCAAGTTTTCTGCAGCATGCTGGATAACATCACCAAGAGTGACAGAGAATGTCTGTAATACCAAAGAGGTCACACGGTGTCTGAATTGCCAGCAACGGCATATTTATTTTCTAATGAAGAGGAGGCAATGCTCCCATTCCGTACCAAAATGCTTTTACAAATGAGTTTTGTTTACATTCTTCCTAATTTCTCTTTTGCTTTGCCAATACCTTTGACTGCATTCTCCTGCTCATAGAAGAAAAAGAAACAACAATAAAATGTTTGAGTTCCTGTGGAAGTTCTAATCTTTTGAAGGCAAGATGGAACTTGGATCCCAACTTCAGTTTTTGAGGTTTTCAGACTGGGTTGACCCCAAACCTAGAACATAAACAAACACAGTCTTCCAGGGGTTACCTAGAAAACCACTCAGTATGAAGATGGCTGTGGGATAAGAATGACAAGCACTTTCCACCACTCAGTGATACTGCAAGATAAGACAGAAATAAAACCATGGGTAATACAAAATTTTCACAAGATCAGTCATGGAAGAGGTAGGCAGAGAGCCCATTGAGTGCCACACACCAACAGGCAGGCAGGGCAGGACGACAGACTGACATACTCTGGAATCAAGTGCCACTACCAGATTAAGGGAAAGTTACTTAATCCACAAGCAAGACAATCAATGACTGACATCACATTTCAGGTGCTGTTGATATGGGGTTGGGAGTGGTCATCAGAAAGCCCTGAGCTTTCTCTTCCTACTGATTCATAATGTGGCCCCCAGCACACCTCAGGATAAGGCGTTGATCTCACCTCCCTGGTATTTACTTCTTGAGCTCCCAGCAGCTCTGGTGGAGGTACTCCCTTTCTGTTCAGACAAATGAGCAATTCTCTGAGCATTTTAGTAAACCTTGCAGATGTAATTAAGATATATCTGTCTCCACAGCTTCCTCTTCTCAAAACCCAGGTTCAGACCTTAAAATTCTCACGTGACCTGCCACCAAGAGGACGTGAACCTCTAATCAATTCCTTGTGCACTCTCCCAACTCTGTTGGACCCCACCCCAGCTACCCGTATGTGCTGTCCTATGCTGCTGGTAAGATCAAAAGCATACCATAAAACAGCCCAGGGATATTTGAGGACAAAGCAACCTGTCTCCCACCATAACTTTTTCTGAAGTGTATCTGATTATGTAGGCTATTTCACATTCACCATCACCCTATCTCCATAAACAGCTCTCCAAAGTACAAGCCCCTCATGCCTTACTTCCTTTCCCAGCCACTTCTGAAGAACTGGAGACCCAATTCATGTTTTAAAAAATGAGACCCTAGTGCTAGAGCATTTACTTCTCCAGACCTTCTTCCTTCCTGACCTCACTGCTTATTTGACTGTAAAAGGACTGATGTGGCAGTTTTCAAAGACGTGAGAGGGGACCACAGTTTCTTGTTGTAGTCTGTGAGAGTGGGAAAGCAACTTTGGCATAAAGATATGCAATTTGATACTTTAATTCAATTTTAAACCAGCTCCTTTTTCTTTAATACTAATTTCCTCTGAAGACAGAAGTTTATCACCAATTACTCAAGCTCCCTTGAGGTTTTATCAATTTAAACTTCAATAACTTTTTTTTTTTATGTATTCATGTGACGTTGCATAGCCCTTGCTCATCCAGAGAGCACTTGTTCATGCTAATCAATACTGTGGCTTTTCAGTTTTATTTGTGTGAGCAAGTACTTTCTCGTTATGTGATTTTCTCAATCTATTAATTTGAGATGAGAGTCTTGTGAGAATTGCAGACAGGTCTGCAAATGGCTGAATAGTTTGATGTTTTGCCTGTTTCCAATATGGTTGCAGCAGAAGGAAAATAAAAGCCTGGGCCTCAACAGTGGAACTACTGGAGACTGCTTTTCTACAAATGGCTTTGCTTTCTCCCTTTGTTGCTTTGTCATCTGCAGCACCCCCTTGTGCCTTCTAATGCCCGCTCAATTAGAGGCAGCCGACATGGAAATGTAGGCATGTTAATTGACCAAGATGGTGTCAGAATAGATATCTGCTGAAGCTGCAACCTCCGATCTCTACCTATACTGCCAGGTTTCACAAGGCTTGTGAGGTCCTCTCTCTTCCCTGAAATTTGGTTAAAATTAGCAAACAGGGACAGAAACCAATTGATGGAGTGGCTGCATGAGTCTTGCTTCCAAGCTAAAGCACTGGGAGCTGGCAAGAAGCTGTGATTACCTGACTTGAAACAGCTGAAATGTGCTCTTGATGCCCTTGCTGGTGCCTCAGGAATAATGACAGGTTAAGAGTGCAATTCCATGACCTTATTTGAATTGAAGCACACTGCAGTATGTCTGAATCCCCTCTCCATGCTTTTGGGTTTTTTTAAGTTTAAAGAGACTACATCAGAACATCAGTGTGGTCCAAGGTTACCGGAGTTGTTATGGCTAATGGGAGAGGCATATGTGCCTCACAATGCCAATGTTTGTCATTCACAGATCTGCTCCTGACCTTTGTTTTTATCTCTGCATCTCAGCCCTGAAGCTAACATAGAGTGCAACAGAAGCCAGAACTACTTGAACAAGCCCACACAGAAGTCAGAGGGCTTCCCCACAGAGTCAGCCACCAATTCACATGGACTTCCCTTGGGAAAAGAAATCAAGGAGGTCATGTTTCATTTACAATTTCTCGAGAACCAGAGCATGTGAGCGCCAGATTTACCCGAGTAGAGAGAAGATGGCAATGGGAAAATAAGAATTGCAAGTGAAAACCTCTCAAAAACACAAGTGAATTCTCATCATTGCTTTTTTTTTGAGATCCGTGCAGCTAAGAGCAGAAAAATGAAGAACGTCTGTCTTAAAGGAGGTAAATACCTATTTGTGGCCTGAAAAATTAGATGCTGAAGTAGGAACCAGAGCTTAGTAAGCTATGACTGAGATCAACCTTTTATCTGTAAAAGAAGGACAACAAACTGCACAAATAGCTAAATAGTTCTAAGAATAACAGCAACTACATGGTGCTTTACAGTCAGGACAGGCTTTGGGATTGCTAAATATTCTTAAATTCTTGACCATTCACCATGATTTTCTTTTGGCATATCCCAGAGGTGTTTGCTGTTTGAGGGAACAGCTACACTCTCACTTATTAAGTGAAGTTTCCTCCCTGAAATAGAAAGATGGCAAATTTGATAAGATGGAGCATTGGCAACTCTGCTCTCTTCATCTTTAATTACTGGTGTGGTGACAAGTGTTGTATAAATCAACACAGTCCAGTAAAGAGCTCTTGCCACAGGCTGGTTAAACACTACATTAGTATGAATACCTAACACATAATTTTCTAGGAGAGATTAAAAGCAGGATAAAAGTTTGGGGGGAGGCCCTTTGTTTATTTACTTGGGGCCTGTAAGCAGCAAACTGCATTATTTCAGCTGGTAAAGGTGCTTCAGTGCTCTTCTCTAGACAATGTAGAGCCCACTTAAGCTTATTCAGAGCCCAGTGTGAACAAGGGCAATGAACTTGGGTGGCTTTTGCTGCAAGATGATTATGTATGTGTCTATAGGCTGGTCCAAAGCAGACAAATAATTTACTGTCACTGGTAATCAGAGTGGAATGATGTATTTACTTTCTTTCTATTTAAAAACAAAAAATAAATCCAGCCTGAACATTCTTAATGCCAGCATTTCTCTAGGAAAGGCATTTGTTTACTTTAGTGCCTGTAAAATTTGTCAGAACAACAGTCTGGGAAGTAGAAAGCCTGGCCTTATTCACAGAGCAAGTATAACAAGTCCTGCAAGCTCTCTTGCAATGTTTCACCAATATGCCTGCACTCAAAGCCAGCAGATTAGACTTCATATTCTGCACAGCACTGATATTTTCTTTTAGTGTAAGAATTAAACATTTCAGTGTCTAGCACAGATGACTACCTCCCTCTACCACCCACTACTGCCTCCCAATGGTGTTGCTACACTCACAATTTTTATTTGGGAACAGGGTCAGGATGTTGGGCAACTTGTGCTGCTGACACTTGCCTGAGAAGAGCACGGGTCACCAGTCGTCTCCTGCAGATCCCATAGCACACAACAAGTATTATTTTATCAAAGCTTCACTTTTCCACTCAGTGCCCTGGTTTGCTGTGGAACATCACCACAAGATGTCATGATGAACATGAGCAATTAATCAAAAAGTCCATTAAGGTATCCTAAATACAGGGGCAATAGTGCAGTTGCCCTGAGGAAAGAGCAAACAGTGTGGCAGACATTGGTATTGGGTAGGATGGGGAAGAACAGGTACCATGGAAGCACTGATTTTTGTTTGCCACAGTAGGGCTGCTCTCCTGTTGCACTGAATTAATACTGGCAAGCAAAAGTGGAAGTCCTTATGCACTTTTCCCCAGCTCTTCAGAACAGCTCTTCTTTCTTTGAGGAGGGAACAGCCTTCTCCTGCCTCCACCAGGGCTAGTTTTGAACAACAGAGAGGGATTTTTCCCCAGTGTCACCTCAGGAATTACACTGTCTCTGAGCTCACGGAGTGGGACACATGCTTTGTCCAGTTACAGAAAATGTGGAGTAACCGGGGTGTGTGTAGTGACTGCCAGATCTCTGAGATATCCATTAGAGGTGGGTGGTAATTTGGACTGAGTTCTCCTATCTTGGCTCTGATACCAGGCTGCTGCCTACACGTTTGTGACTGTTGGCAGTGTAAATTGCTCCCACATGACACAAACCTACCCAAGAACTGTATGTGTAGGATCAAATGAACCTAGAGGTACAGGAGGGGAAGAGACAATACTTGCCCCTAATCTTATGGAGAAAGATTGACCCTGCGTTAAGTAACATTTCATTTGACCAGGAGCTTTCCTGATCTCCAAGGCATTATTCAAGGGACCTCCTCACCATGAGCAAGGGCTTTGGAATCTGGCCCTTAATGTGGAGCACTATCTGAGCAATACTGAATATGTAAGTCTCTGCTCTGTACAATGTATGCATGATACTAGGGCAACACTGTGTAACAAAGACCAACATAAGGAAAGTCATAACGAGCTTGCCTAAATTAACACAGCCATGCTGGTTTATGTGGCTATAGGTCAAGTTGTTGATCTTATTTCTCAACAAATTACAAGAACAAGATACTGGCAAGTTACTTAAGGAATGTTCTCCTCTAAGAGCCTATCAAACCTGTCCCTATGTCCATACATGTGCAGTTTTGAACAGCAATGGGAAAAGAGACTTGCCTCCACATGCATGCACATGGTTTCCGTAGATCCTAGCAGAGTCTCACAAAAGAAAAGGATACTCAGGACCATTAACACTTGTTGTCTGACACCTTCATCCCAAGCAACAGATTTCCCAAAATGACTTACCATGCCAGAGAAAGAAAGACAACAGCATTTTAATGGAGATGACTTCTGGCCATGTCTTTTTTTCCTATAGAAAAGGAGAGCGCATGGCAAGACAGAGAGCACATTTTCTGCTCTGAGTTGTTTGGTATACACAGGGATCCAACCTGCCTGCTGGTACCACTAGAAAGAAGATCTCAAACTCATCAGATTATAGCAGCATGAATTACATTTGTACCTCCTTTTGGGGGAGGGCGGAAAAGGAGGTAAGGAGAAGGAATGGTGTTTGTTTCAAGCTTCCCTCTCCTCTATGTATAAAAAAAATAGAGTGGGAAAAAAACCCCAAAACTTTTCATAGTTTTTTTTGCTGTAACAGAATTCTGTTCAATGACTACACAGCCTGGAGGCAGGTAAGCATTGAAATGAATTCCTGTAATGTATCACAAAAACAGACTTACATTCTTTGATTGCTTTAAATTCATATGTTGCTTGCAATTCATAATCTGTAGTGCAAATGTGATTAAGAGAGCTGAGAAATTAATCTAAAAAGTGTTATTCTACTGGGTAATTTCTGCAGTCTACACATTATCTCACTAACTCCACTTGAAACTACATCCAGTCTAAATATCTGCTCAGCTCTTGCACCGTCCAAAGATATCAATAAGAGGACATATGATAATTTTTATTATGTAAATCTGGTAGAAGCTATAATTTCTTAAATTTCTGCAGTGTGTTGGCTCAGTATATGACATAAAGACTATCCCTGCCCTAAGGAGTTTGTAGTCTAAAAAAAGACCAAAGAAAAGTATTTCTGTCTTGCAAAGTGATTTACTTGGTTGGTCCTCTGAGTTTAAAGTCTGCTTTGAAAGTGGGAACACTTGTCATGTAAATTCTAGCTTTCCGAGAGAAGTGCAGCATTTGCCATACTGATAATGCATGATGTTTCATTTTTTCCAAAAAACAATTTCTTAAAAAAACACCCAAACTAACAGCAAGACATTCTTTCCAGTCTGTTCAGGCATTATGAAGTTCAAATGCTTTAATTTATTGTTTAAAAATTAGTTTTCTTTCTAGACTTCCTTCAATGTATTGTTAAAGAAAACATCTTAGGGACAAAATGTGCCACTCACAGAAGTGATTCTTTCTATGTTTTTGTTCTATTGAAAAATTCCTGGAAAAAACCTATTCTGAAGAGAGGTTCAAAATCTGAAAGCTGCCAAACAACAAGCTTTGGTACACTGTACTAACCTAAACCTAGTTATTTCAGGAAAGAGTAATTACTGTAAACCTACAGCAAAGCAGAGGGCTGGACTAATTGTCAGAGTGGGTTGCTTGCAGGACTTTGATTTAGCATTCTATGTTGTAACTGGGTCCCTGACCACCTGCTTTGGTCATTGGAAATGAATGCAGCTGGACTTGGCAGGTCACGGCCAAACATACACTAAAGGATGAACTGGAGCACTTTTTGCTGTTTTTTTGCTGTTCAGGCTTTAGTCAAAGTAAACTGTTGCTGAAGTCTTGTAGTCAGTAGCAAAGTTCCTTAGGTAAAGAAATACAATTTTCCTCACTGCCACAGGGCTTTTTGAACACAACACCATGAATCCATGTCAGAAAATCTACAATCCATAGTCTTTCCTAAGCAGAAGACGCACAAACAGTAACATGGCTTCATGTCAGAGTCTTGTCCGTATCTCTGCTAGTGACTTGCCCTCAATCCCTCAGTGAAGGGCATAACCTTTAACCCCGTGATCCACTTTTCTTTAGACAATGGTATCTACACTCACTTTATAAAATATCTTAAAATATACATGTAGTATAGGTTGGATCATTACAGGCAAGCACACAAACAAATACAGACACACCCAGACAAACCATAGTGATACATAAAAGGCAGACACTCCCATGCACAGGAACATAGGGATGACCTTAGGCTAATGACTGAAGTTTGGGTGGTACTGCTGGAAGAGCTGTGCAGGTCTGCACAGGCAGTAAGCAAGTGATTTTGCATGAAGATGGCTTGCGTGAATGGTCTTGGGCACCCTGAGCTGCCAGAATGCTGTCTGACACGTGTGTTGCCAGCTCCTTTCCATCATCACAGGGGAGGGTTTTGTGGACAGAGTAGAGAAAAACGGGAAAAAAGTACCTACTTTCTAGAGAGTTGGGATTTTTATTTACTTATTTATCATATCTCCTTTAAAGCCTTTATCAAATTAACAGGAGCTTTGCTAAACTAAATGCAGTGCAGCTTGTGACCAGGTTCTAGAAGAGTGTCTTGTTCCACACTTTTCACAGCTGCACATGGCCTGATTGTTTCCATGTAGTTTTAAGTCACTACATTCGGAAACACAGAAAGCAGAAGCCTTGAGAGGAGAAAGGAAACAAAAGGAAAACCAGTTGCATAGTGTATTGATTTCCCTGATTTTAAGTGCAATTTTAGAAGTATTCTGAAAACAGTGCTTGCAGATGGGCCCACAGTTAGTAATTTTCACACTTCCAGAGTCTTCCCACAGGATAGCAGGTTATTGACGTTATTTTATCAGAAACAAATCTCAGAGTCATATCATATTTTGAGTACATGGCACCTGCAGCCAGCTCTGCTGGGAGCTTTACCTGAGCAATAACCCCTTCATTGTTTGACAGACGCCTCACAGCTTCCAGCTTTACAGCAGCTCACGTGTGGCACACAGCTGAGTTGTGTTTCATATATTGCTTGCAGGATCAGCTATAAACCCGTGAAGTTAAACTGGTCTCCTTTACAAGGGAGAGCTCTAGTTATAATCCTGCTCTCTGTGAACTAAGCCCTTCCTCCAAACTTCCTGCAGAGTTCCTGTCTGATCTCTTGCAGGTTGTTTAACATCATCTTTGCCAAGCCTGTTAGCATAGACTGAAGAGCTCTGATCAAATTACAGCATCTGCAGTGTTCTGGTTGCTCATAAGCTGAATGCTACTCCATCCCAGAAGAAGGCAGCTTCTGGTACTTTACTCCCCTTTGTCTGCCTGGTCTGTACTTTTGCCCCAACTTCAGTCACACATGAACAGAAATAGAATTGTGGAACTTTGGACCTTATCCTACCCTCAGAAGCAGGGCTCAAGTTCAGAAGTCATACAGAAGCTGTTTCTATCTGTTCTGTAAAACAAAAACAAAACCAAAAGCACACAAACAATGATTTATGCCTGAAGTCAAGCACTTCATTATGCTTTTGGCTATTCCATAACCAGACAGATCAGTCTAATTTCTCATTGTGTATATTCAAACAGGAAGCTTCTCTGCAAGCTACAAGGTTACATTTGACCCCGAGTAAAACTGCCACTTTATCAGGTAATGCGATCCTAAGCAGACTTACAGAAGTCTTAAAATTTATCTCATATGCAGGCAAATAACTTTATCACTGTCTGACTTGCTTTATTGCTTTGTGTTTCAACACATTAGGCATTATGGGATCTTCCTAAGTTTCTTCTACGGCAGCACCTCCCTCCCTGCTCCTACTAGCCCTTCAGGCTTTGCTTCTAATTCAGTGACTGCTAGTTACTGAAAATAAAAAGTCCTTTTAACTTGGTTTCTGAGAAGAAACAGAGTCTTGTTAGGACACTAGAAAGTTCCCTTGGAGAAACAGAAATGTTCTGTAATGAAAAAGATTTTCACTGAACTTCTCATCCTCTTCAAACACTAAAGGACTAAAATAATTAAACAGATTTAACTCTTATATGATTATATTTCCGTAATGAAATTAAAATTTCTAGGAAATTAGTTTTTATTAGTTCATCTGCTCTTGGAACTACTCTTTCCTACATTAGAGATAGTAATAAATTCTACAGATTTGTGAGAATTTCTCAGCAAGTATTTGTAATAGTTGAGAAACATTTAATTTCCAAAGACTGTTTGAAAGCGAAGGCTCATCTGCATTTTTTGATGCTTGGTATTTGCCAGTGTGACTCAGTGTGGGAACGTGGTTTCTGTTCCCTGAATGGATGACTCAATCTAGACATACGAGAATGGTGTGTGAGGAGAGTACATCATGCTACACGTAGGAAAGGATAAAGAGAATCCTTTATAAATTAAACCTGCTTCAAAAAATATTAAACAGACTTTGATAATATTGGAACATAAATTGTCTGATTTTTAGAAAAGAAAGCATTGGTCAAATTCGTAGTAGTTCTTCTTGAAACAAAGTAATTTATTTTTATAGGTGCATTGAATCAATGGAGAAATACAGCTTTCTTTAAACATTCTCATGCTGACATGTGTTAACTAGCTGAGCTGCTTAAAATACTGTAAGTAGAAATGAGATGGTAAATAAGAAGGCAAAGCAGGCTGGTAGAAAATCCATACACACTAATTCATCAGAAGTCCGATGAGGTAGACTTAGCTAACATGCTTGCAAAAACCAAAGCAAAAACTTCTCTGAAGGACACCAGGTCCGTTACTAAGACCACAAACTCTAAGAGATGGGATGATTGCAGGAGGGCATGGGCACCTGCAATGCCTCCATAGAGAACTCATGACACTCTTAAAACAGCTCACATGAGGGTTCATTATAAAATACATGAAAGAAAGCTTTACCATTCCCCAGTCTCTCACTCTAGGTGGAACAGGTGATTATGAAAACATGGCTTTAGGTCTGTAGAAAGGCTTGAACAACATCTGCTGAATTTTAATGCTTTACCAATAAGGGTTTATATCTGCTGGAAACACACAGAAAAAGGATTAAAGCTACCATTTTTCAGTCCAATGTATATATTATTAGGAGCTTTGCATTTTAGTCTGTTCACTGCCCAAGCTGTTATAACCTCCTAGGAAAAAAGCAATCAGAAGGAAGCAGACAAAACCTGGGCTACTCATAGCCAGACCCTGTCTCCTACATAAAACAAGCAGTAGCCTGCAGTACACTTTGACCACAGCACTTGGTCACCCAGGTAGAAGAGTACAGTGGCTAAAGATGGCTAGGAGGCAAAACTTGTGGGCAACTGAGTATCAGCCACCTACTGCAGGCAAAACATTACAATAGCCCACATTTGCCAATATGTATGAAAGCCATGGGGTTAGAGACCTAATTGTCTATATGAAGTTGATCTCTTGCCTTCCCAGGGCAAAATGTGCCCATCTAATAAAGCCCATCATGAATTCTTACCTCACAAGAATTTTGTGAAATAATAAGGATGTTACATGAGACCTTTACCTGAAAAGCACTCTCAGTGAATCATTATAATTCATTACCAGGCCTGAAGTTGATTGCATACCAGCACAGACCAATAACTTACTTCCCAGAAGCCAAGCCACATGAATTAGGGATAAAGAATGCTGACAGCTTTTTTTCAGCATCTGGTACTAACCTCGCTTGTTCCATTGAGGACATTTACTCTTTACCTGGCTTCTTGGGGAAAAGGTGAGGTAGATATATCTGCTGAATATTGGTGGTCTTGCCCTGAACTGCAGAGCTTTGAGAGAACTGAGATGGTTACCTGTTTTGGCTTCTTCTGGAAGCACAAGCTGAGAAAAGGTAAATGACCCCAGTTGTTGTGGGGTCTGAACCAGAGCCCATGAGATTCAAGAGAGTCGTTCTTCTCCATGACAGGTTTGAAACCTGCAGAAGTACCTGCTAGATTTATGTGTATTCAACAAATTTCATTAAAACAGTCCAACTTAAGTGTCCAATCCAAAACTACAATTCAAAGAAGGCAAGTAAGAGGATACAAATCACATCTTGGTTTAAGGTGGTCTGTTATCTGGGTCTTTAGTATACAAAGACAGAATTACCCTAATCAGGCTTTTGCAGATTGGCTGTGCTATGTGTTCTTTAAGATTCTTTGACCCTAACTATGATCTTCTTAGTTGCTTTCAACATTTCTTTATGTTTATTGACACCTTGGGACTTCTCAGAGCTTTTCAGCACTCCAGGGCCCATAAATTCTTCTGTGAGGACATTCTTACAACGTATTCATCTGACAAGATAATTATTTGACTTCTATCTTGCTTTCTGGCATCCTTCCATGAAGCCTTTCTGGTTCTAATGCATGTTATCAAGCTATTTTTAAATAATAGTTTGGACATTTCTTCTAATGTGAAACCTATGATATTTGGTATGTTTCTGTCATTCCCTGTCTTGGTTTAATAAAGAATTCCATCCCATGTATTTTTAAATAAAATGTGTTTGTTTCTGCTGTAGTAGAATTTTGATCAGTGTTATCAGTGACAGACAAACAAATAAAGTAAAGAGACAGAAATAACTCCATTTTTCCTGAACATAAGAAAACCTAAAAAGCCTGAAAAACTAATCTGGAGACGAATGATCAAAAGGCTAAGAAGCAGAAGCTATAGGAAGAAGATGTCATTTCTAAAACAAATCACACTATTTCTATGTGACAGTTTTCAAAGTTCGTGGTTTGTAATACCAGATACCGATTTATGTATGCAAATACAGAGACTGACAAGGGAAAGTGAGCATGGTCCCTCATCCCTGAGACTGCTCCTACTCATCTTCCACACAGAGGCTTCTTCAGCTCCAGCACAAAGTCAATGTAGTTGTAGGACATCTGTAAAGTTGTCCCTGTGCTGTTCCTTTCACTGCTTCTTGTGAAGGCTGCATTCAGAGGAGGCTGAGAGCTGGGCATGCCAGGAAAGGTTCCCCAAGGAGCATCATAGGATCACTGCTCAGTTCCAGCAGTCCCAAGCAGGGAGGCAGTCTGCCACGCACAGTTCAAAGCGGCCCTCATACAAGAACAATTGCAATGTGTGTCCAGCTAGCTTTTAAATTCTTTTTCCCACAACATATTAGAACTTTTTATTAGCAATTATTTGTACTAGATTTGCCTTTGAGAGATGCAGCTCTCTCTTCTGTTTATCATTTTCCTACTTGCCACGTTAGAGAATGACACCAGAAAAAATGCTGAGTAAAAGCCTGTGGATTTTATGTCTAGAAGCTGGGAAAAAAAATGCTTTGCCTGTAACTTGCCAAATTTGGGGTACGATAAAGCTGAACATTAACTGCGAGAATGCAAAACAGACTTGCACCTATTGTGCACTTAACAGACATTTACTTGAGCTTGGAAAAGTAAATATATCCATAGCTGCTTTCAGAAATCTCTGCAGTGAACTCAAATGTGCATAAGTACTTAGTACTTTCAATACTCAGATTTACAAGGGAAATAGTTTTACATATACCATTCAAAACTAAGCGCTTACTCTTACAAGTTATGCCTATCAAGTATCATACAAGTCAAGATGAATGTAAGTACTTAATTCTTGCCTCCTGCAATTTCATAGAATCTTAGAGTTGGAAAGGATCTTAGAAGGCCATCTAGTCCAGCCTCCCTCCAGTGAGCAAGTACATCCAGAACTAGATTAGGTCTTCCAGAGCCTCATCAAGCCTAGTCCTGAATTTCTCCAGGGATGAAGCCACCACTACCTCTCTAGGCAACCTCCAGCATCTCACCACCCTCATGGCAAAGAGCATCTTTCATATGTCTAATCTCAACCCCTCCTGCTCTAGTTTAATACCATTGCCCTTCATCATACTGCTACATGCACTGACGAACAGCCCTTCCCCAGCTTTCCTACAGGCCCCCTTCAGACACCGGGAAGCCACTACAAGGTCTCCCTGTACCCTTTTCCCAGCTGAACAGCCCCGGCTCTCTCAGTCTGTTCGTGTAGCAGAAGTGCTCTGGCACTCTCATCACTCTCATGGCCCTCCTCTGGACCCCGTCCTACAGGTCCATGTCCTTCTTGTGCTGAGGGCACCAGAGTTGGATGCAATACTCCAGGTGGGGTCTCACAAGGGTAGAGTAAAAGTGTAGAATCACCTCTCTCGACATGCTGGCCACATCTCTTCTTCTACCTCAGTAGTTTACAATTACACTCAACAAGACTGCAGGCTTCAGTTGACACCTAACCCAAGTGCTCTAACATCCCCTATCAAAGGCCAGGCAGCAGCCCACTTAAAAATAGCCTTGGTAATGAGGCAAAACTTGAGCCCTGGGAATAGCATCTTGCCCTGATCTAACATCCACATAACAGCTCTGGAGCAGTGGGATACTCTGTAATGGCATTGTGACCACTATGATAGTGTATGGATTAAAGAAGCAGCTGCAGGACTTGAACCAAATATAGCCTATGATCATCCATGAGGGAATGGTTAAGATTAATTGACTTTGCCGTGGTTAGATGGCTGTGTTTTGGATCTTTGAAATGGAATCCTTTTCTTTCAAAAGGAACCATTGTTGATGGACTTGCTGGCCACTGTAGCCAGGACAGTACTCTGTGAGATAAATTTGAATATTTAGACTTGCATATGTTGGTAATGTACGTTCGATTCCTGCATCCAGATCACTTATAAAAACCTTAAAGAATACCAACCCTAAAACTCATGTAAACCCATTCACCGTAATTCTTTAAGTCCAGTCTTTAAATCAATTGTATACAGTATTGCAACATATATTATGTACTTGTAAGTTGAACATTTTGTCCAGAAGAATACCATAACATGCAGTATCAAAAGCTTTGCTAAAATCCAAACTCACCATATCTACTTGCTTCCTTCGAAGTAGTCATGTCAAAAAACCAAAATTAAGTTGGTTAAGCAGGACTTTACTTTCATGAACTCACCTTGGCTATGACCAATGACTGCTATTTCTCTCAAGTGTTTATCAATAAACCCTAGAATAATCTTCGTTATTTTACCATGTACTGAAGTAAGACTTACATGTCAGAATTTTCCAGCTTCCAGACAATTGTGACCTTCCAAATTCTCAACAACATTGCAAATTAATGGAGAAAGATCACAGTAACATCACCCAGTTCTTTCAGTACCTTGTGATGAGTCCCATCAGGCCCCAGACTTAAGCACAACCAGCCAGAGCAGCAGATCTCAAAAACTTTCACAGTCAGCTGGGAATTTAACATGCTCCCAATTACTGTCTTCCAACACAGAGCTCCAGAGGTCTTTCCAGAGCGTGTGAGGGAGTGGGAACCAGGTGAGGCGGGTCGGGGCTATTAAGGTCTATTAGTGCCCTAAAGGCACTGAAAATTTGCCTCTAGTCAGGTACCCAAATATCTACTGCTGCTAATAGCTTTCTCTTTCTGTCCATCTCAGAACTAGCTTCTGCAGAGAACTTTGCATAATCCAAGACTAACAGTAGGTGGTGAAGGAATCATAGTGTGCACCTGCATCAAGGAAGAAGACACTCAGATGTAATGAGTGGAGCCACAGACAATGAGAACAGCCAGGAAAGAATGATTCAAGGGTGATGATGGATCACCACTCAGCACTAGAAACCACCTGCAGGACAAAGGCAAAACCATAGCTGATAAATGAAATGCTTTTCAAGTTTCAGGATCAGACAAGCAAATTAATTGCAAAGAGTACTTGCTAATTGATTAGCTTTTTAGTTGAAAGACAAGCCAGACTGCACATCCAGGTTATCTTGCAATGGAAAGCAATGTGTAGATGGGAGAAAAGAGGTAGCTGGGCAAGAATGCAACAAACTCCTGTCTTGCTAGATTTCAGTGTCAGGACCTGTCCAGAAATCCTGGCAGGCTCACCCCAGTGCTTTTAGGACCCACAGTGCACAAACAGCCTGCTGATTACATGACTGCCAGCAAAGAGTTACTGGTAAGTAATGAGCCAAATTTGATTGCAGCATTGCCTCACACACAATGTGCCTAGCTATAGATTTCAGTAGCCAGCAGGAGGACAACAAAATTACCATGAAACTAAGTTTACATATTACACTTTGATACTGTATCAATAAACAGTGAGGATGACATGGACTGGATACCTCCACACACATATCTTGAAGCATCAGCACAAGGCTCCTCTTAGTGTTTGAAGCTTAAAACTATTGTAGGATAAAAGAGTATTGCTGTGAGGTCAAATGCCAGAGCAGGTATTAACTTTTTGGTAATATAATGTTTGCTTGACAATAAAAGGTCTTTGTTACCTCAGTCCTGGGTTTGGCAAAACCATGCTTTTTTTTTTTTTTCCCCTCAGACTTGTGGGAACTTTGCTGCCATGATAGCTAACAGCACAAAAATATTTATCTGAATGCAAGCACTGGAAAGGCAGAGAAAAAAACCTTGCCTATTTAATAATTTAGGAGCTGTCCATAAAGGTACTACTCAGAAAAACTGCAGAATAAATTTGTCTTTTTTCCTTGTTAAAGTCTCATGCTGGCTTTGCGCTGGAAGCTTATCAGCAGTATCTCATCCTTCAGGAATCTCTACTACATTTTTGTTGACGTACCTTTCTGGAAAAGAAGACTCTTGAGAAAGAAAAGCAGTTGTACAAACAAGATGACCTAATAGTTGAATAATCTTTTCCCTTTAGGCAAAGCATGAAAGAACATGAAAGCTACCAAACAGGGTGATCAGAAATAACTGGAAATACAGTCCTGAAGGGTGGTACATTGTAAATACAAAGGGTCACTCAGAAACACACCACCAGTTCTTTACATCTTTCAGACCATGGGGAATCTTTGGAGATTTGCATTACCTTTTTCTTTACTTTTTTCTTTCACACACACACACACACACGGTATCTACACAGATTTGTACTACTAATGGAAAATAAATATCACTATAGCAGCCCTAGGGATCCAAGAACATTATTATTATTTGAGGGCATGTTACTGAATTGACAGACTCTACCTCCAGGTCTGTATCATATATGTGTTGCTTAAAGATGCACACTCCTTTTTCTTGAATGTGTATTTCCTCAAGTTGTTCCTGCAAAGCTAATTCATAATTACAGTGGACTGTAAAGACCATTGTTTAGACAGAACAATATTAGTATACATTTTGTCTAACAGAGTCTTGCTAGCTCACTGCCTAGGAATAAGTAAGCAAATCATCATTCATCAGGGAAGCTTGTGTAATATCACAAGCTCTAGGACTCAATTTTGATTAAGACTCTGAAGTTATCTCTGGGAACAAATCTTCAGATTTGTAACAGCATAGAAGAGAGTTGTTTTCCCTGCAGTTAAGTCTGTATTATTAGAGTTGCATTTAAATAAACAAACACAAATAAACCTGAGAAGTAAATTTCTTAATAAAAAGCAATACTGAGAAGTAGGACAAATGGTGGTCTCATTTACTACTTCATTGACTTCTGTAGGGTCTTAATGATCTGCTAGGGATCATTGTGTAAAAGACAAGGTCTGATAAGGATGCTATAGACATATTTCCTAAGGAACAACTCAAAGTGTAAGAAGGCTCAGGAGCAAAGGATGCTAGTAAACCTTTAGTTAATGCTTTCTTACTTATGTCATTACTCTGTTTTGTTCTGTTGTTATCATCTGTCCCCAAGGTTTGGGGTAGTGGTTTTTCCCACAATCCATTATGAATGATGCTACACTGCTCCTTCCAGTCTGTATTGCACTCACAAACTATCCCAGATGTTCTCACTCCCTTAAATATTCCTACATGTTCTTATGCCATTTATTAGGGCATGAAACAAACACCCTCAGGTGGACTACATGCTCTGGTAGAACACAACACAGTCCTCACATTAGTTTATTCACTCTGAACACAAATTTTGACAGCTTGCTGTCAGAAGGGCATTGAATAGCTTATGGTCTGCTGACAAGGAATGTGGTTGTCCTGCATTTGCACTTGCACTCTTGGCCTTCAACAGGCAGAATCACAAAGCCCTTTGGAAGGAAGAAATACAAAGTTACACAAAGGTGGTGTAAGTCTCTGTCATTTCTGACTCTCCTCTCTGAGGGCAGATGCATTTACTGGAATCTTGGAGATTTCTCCCTTTTGAAGAGATATCAAAATTGGCAATTCAGGCCCAAGTATTCTCAAAATAAAGGGATTATTTCTGAAGTTTCCTTTCTTTTCTACTTTCCTGATGCCTGGGACCAGCTAAAACACTTTTGAGTAAGAGATCAGAAAAGATACAGGCATTTTTCCTATTCCCTTTGAGAAGTATTTCTTTAATGATGACCACAATGGATCGAGCTCCTTCTTAGTTTATTTGCTACTGAACACAGGCCTCAAAAACTGTATGTTGTGATGCCTCATGCATTCCTGTGACAGGTATGTCAACTCCCTGTCAAGAGCTTTACAGAAAGATTGCAGTATATGCATTCAGAATGGTATTATTATGCACATGTAAATAAGTTGCATTGTTTTTGTGATCATAATCAAGCTGCCTATGCAAAGCAGACATCAGCCTCATAGTCAGGCAGCAGGGCAGAGCATCCATCACAAAACCAGATCAATCCAGTGTTGCACAATTTTGCCAGATTGCCAAAAGATCATAGCTCTAGCAGCTGGCATCTGAAAAACATCCTCTACCAGTGCTGGCTTCTACCTTTTGTGTACTGCTGCCCCTGCATGTCTTTAGATTCCTGTGTAAGCAAACACCGTGAAAGGGAACATATTCATTATGTGATTACAGACCTCTAAGTGACAAGGAAATCTCTCTTCTCATTTATATAGAAAAGTAAGTGTCATTGGGGACACTTGTTACTTTTGGACTCTAACTTGTCAAATACATTTATAAAGCAGCAAAGAGAAAGGAACTGAATAGATGAATTTGAACACAGGTCAAGAGTGATGTTTTACTGACCATTCCTTAATTTTGGCAAAGTTTAAGTGAAGATGCTTTTTTACTTGTTGCAGTCTTTTCTCCTCACATAGATCTTTTTCTTAATGTTACCTCACGCCTGCATTTAGTTTCCTGTAGCAGAAGCTGACTGATTTGAATACATCTGGTTGCAAACACTGAAGATCTTCAAAGCCAGTGATTTATTTGGGTTTATTTTATTTTTTCATTATTAGACCTGTCTGAAAATATTACATTTAAACATTTTTCTTCCTTTTTTCCTTTTAAACACTAGGAGCACATAAACACACATTAACTTAATGATATATTTTTAATGCTTTCAAGGAAGAGCCTTAAAATCCTGCCTGTGACAGCTAAAGAATCTCACATGCTTCATTTTTATAAGCAAGTCAATGTATCCTCCAGAAGATTTAGCTCATCCTTTTAACAAACAATTAGCTATTTGAGGAAACAATCTGTGAAAGATCAGTGTTCCAGAATCTCAGTGCATTAACAAAGATTTAATTGTATCTTTTGGGTACATGCCAAAGTGATAGATGGAGTTATTACAAATGATATTCTTTCCAAGTGAAAGCACCATCCTTTTGGTTCACTAAGCAGTACCAAATTGCCCAGTTAAGAGTTGAATGATGTTAAAATAAAGGAGCTGATACAAGCAAAACTGCACAAAGTATTGAGATTGCATTTGCCTTTTGGGAGGACAGTGTAGGGTCCAAAAGTCTGAGGAACTGAGGTTTAAAACATAATCAGATCAGGGGTATTATATTGAGTATTTCTGTTTCAGATCAAAGGGAATTCTAAAGAGCTCAGATAATCCTTCTGTCCCAGTATGATGCCTGGCCCCCACATAAGCAAAATCCTGAGAGATAGTGTCCATTACACTGGGGTGGTATCTTTTTAACAGCCAGTTCAGAGCTACTGCTGAGGATGTGTAGGAAAGACCATGAATCATGGATTATTTTGCATGAAATGTTAGTTTAACATTAGATATTATCTCCCAAACTGTTCCATACTCTGACCAGTTCTGATTAATATATGCACAAGCAATTTTTTTCATACTCTTCTTCTCTCTGGAAATTCAGTTCCCTGTGGTAGTGATGTGCAGGTTGTAGATGGGTAAAGCTAGTGAAGATGATGGCCAACACAAATGTATTGTTACTGAATTTCTGTTGTATTAAAGAGTCTGGTTCTCTATGCAAACACAGAAAGATGTTCAGAGATTCCTCCTGTGCATGAGCATATACTTCACTGGGAAGACGCTGTATTAAGTGCAGCACACAGCAAAGATGACATTCAAACATGCATGGTACATTGCAACCACACCCAATAGTTCCCTCTCACTGCATGTAGTGCAGCAGACTCCACAATTCTCCCTGCCCACTGGTAGCACACACCAACCCAGTGGTGTGATCTACAGCTCTATCTGCTGCTTCTGATCCCTTGAGTAAAGGCAACCTCAAGAGACAAAAGAAGAGGCTTGGCAAAACCAAGAGTTCCCATTAAAGTTCATTTTCTAGATCCACAGCTTTCAGTGTCTTGCAGAAGGTGTATGATACCGGAAAACCTATCCTCTCATCTTTGAGAATGTACTTCCACACTTGCTACCACAACAGATCTCCTAACATCTAGGGGCAGGGCTTCTTATTGCTGTATTCCAGGAAAGCTTGATATGTATTAAAAAGATGCAAATAAGCTTCTCAGCATTGTAAGTTGGTCAGCTAGTTATAAACTTCTTTACGTACTCTTTGGCTCTCTTGCACTATCTGCATGAGACAGATCTAACTACAATTAAAAAAATCTGACCTAAAACATCAAAGACATCATTGTTCATTGAACTAAGCCTGGAGTGGTAGATGGGAATGTTAGAAGTCTGGTGTGGGAGGAAAGCAACAAAAGCTGGGTCCTCATCTGGTGTCATGTCATTGAACCCAAGTAGAAAGCCTAGTTCACATACAACCCTTTGTACAGGCGCACTCTAGCTGCCAACTTTAAAACCCAAGGATTTATTTTAGCTGCCTCTCCATTATTATAGGCTATGCAAAATCACATTCTGTAATAGAATCTCTGAAACAAACTCCAAAGGGAGAAAAATCCCAGCATATTTTTGCTTGCATATTTTTGCTTGCAGAGACCGTGCAGGCCATATGGTCTAACTTTGACACCTCTCATCCATCAAACCAGTTAGTCCCTCTAGTAGTTCCATACAAATCAGAAAAACCACAGGCTGGGCAGACATGAAGCTTCCTGCCCAGGAATGTCTGGGCTGCAGAGGAGTAAATCCTGGCAGCAGACAAGCAAAAGTCAGCACTGGGATAGAAGTTTGAAGTGTGGGTCTACACTTGCCATTTGAAGTTTTCAGTATTTTTAGGTATGTCTGGGAAAAAAGGGAGATCCAACAACTTTTAGATACACCAATATAGCTCACTGATAGTGCTGGGTTGTGCAACTGGAACCAAGAACAGCCTTCTAGTTATACATGCTAAATAGCAAAACCAAAAGCTTCAATTGTTCTCACTGAAACTTACTTAATATCAACTAAAAAGTATGTTCCTAAATGTGATGGGCTTTCTGTGTTTTTTCTCATCACGCGTGGGACACAGTAACTGAATTGCAACAATTTTTTCCAGTTATAATGTAAATTTACCTGGAATTTTGTAGAGGATCCAAACAGTCAACTTACCTTCTGATGGAGAGGAAGTACACTCATCCACTCAGGTGTATTTTGAAGCAGTTCAAGACAGAAACAGTTAAGCTTTTTTTTTTTTTTTTAATTGTGTTACCGGGTCTTTTTGAGTGGCATTTGTGAAGTATCATCAAAAACAGGTGGGAATGAGCTCTGATTAATCAGTTCCTAAATGTCTTCACTTAAGGCACTAACAGCTGTAATAGGTATGGTAGGTATACTCTGGTAATAGAATTCTTGAGTTTTTCCAGGACCTGGGAAAACAAGACAAAGTAAAAACTGAACAACAAACTGTTACTCAGCATTTATTTTTTCTGGGCTAGATGATGTCTATCCCAACCTAGATTTTTCTGTTCTAATGATTTATTCTATAAGATTTGTGTTCTGCTTTGCACATTAAAGAAAATCAGATGAGCAACAGCAGTGCTGTAGCTTTATGCATATCCTTTGGCTCCTCAACCAAAAGGCTCTATCACAAGTAGTAGGGCTGCTGATGGAATGAAATCTCACTCAAGGTAAAGGAGGGTGCCACAGAATGCAAAATTTATGTCGTACTGTTAAAATGTAGTTATGCATATTTGTACACCATTCCATGCTCTGAGACTGGAGGTTAAGATGAAAGCTGATGTCAAATATATTCTATGACTAAGCATGTTTCCCCAAAGAAGCCAACCCAGTTTGCCATGAGTTTTTTATGACCATTAGTCATGACTGGAGGAACATCTTGTGGATTTGAACAAAAACCTGTGGAAAAAAAAAAATCACCCATTTACAAAGGTTTTCTGACAGATTTTTCTGTTTCTTTGTAGTAAGAACAATATTTTAAATTATCACATTTGAGGCAGATAATTATTAGGACATACAGTGCTTTTTTAATTGTACAAGAAGAATGTAATGTTTTAGAATTCATCTAATAAATCACAGCTGGGTTGAAGATGATATGGAGGGAGATGGGAGTAAATAGTAAATAGGAGATGGGAGAAGTTGTCATAAATTAAGAATTTATTCAGAGTTGCCTTTGGAATTTCCCTTTGCATATGAAGGCCTTGTGTTTCTGCTGAAGAATTCCCTTTAAAGCACCACTAACTTCACAAAGAGAAGGTGCTATGCAACATGAGCAGGAAAAATATGAGAATGATCATGACCAGTTGTTCAGACTTGCAGAGAAAGAAAACCCCAGAACAAAACTCAAATAAGACACACAATTAATATGTGAGAACTGGCTGGGCTCTTTAATACGCTGTTTGGATTAACATACCCACAAAGGAAGAGACACCATTAGTGTGCTCAACCTTCCTTAGCCCTGCACTGCTTCCTAAGAAAGGATGACTCTACAGTTACTCCAGATGTGGCTATCTGGAGAACACTGAGGGGAATCTACTGGGATGGAAAGGGCTGAAAAACAAGAATGAGGGAATGACACAGTGGCCTAGTCCTGCTATCACTGCCACATGCCCCAGAGTTCCCCTGCTCAGCAGCAGAGCATGAGAGGTCAATTACTGAGTCAATCAGTCACCAAAACAATACAAAAATGCAAGCAGGAAGTTGCCCATTTCAACAACCACTTTGAAAAGGCACCGTCCATTAACCCTTTTGCATCCTTTTCTCTTGTGTGGTTTCACCATGACTACATGTACTGCTATAGCTTGTTGCTCACCTGAGTAAAAACAAATTTAGATTTTTCATGTTACGAAAAAAGCTTAATTTGAAAAGGGTCTCAACAGGCAGCAGCTGTGTAGCACTGTGTTATGTGAAACTTGACCATTCAGGGTTTGAAATAATGAATGGCTGGACATACCCTTGGGTCAGCTTTTCTCCAGGGTGGATAAGGCTGGCCAGGTTCTGCTGAGCAGCTCTACTAGCATTAGATCACTCATGTCCCTGTCCTAGGCTGGGTAAGGGCAAGGGCTGACAGCCCACAAGAGCATCAGGCAAGGTGAATTAAATTACAGACTGGGTTCAGAGAACATTCAGAAAGCCCAGTCAGAACAGCAGGAGACACAGTTGGGCTTGAGCCTGCCCACAGAAAAGCTTAGAATAGGACAGCATGCCCCACTGCCAGCTATAGTGAGCCCCCCAAATCCATGAGGTGATGGAAGGGGGAGTGAATCTAGTACTCTTGGGCAGTTAAGGCCTCGTAGTGCTTTTAGGGTTCACTTACACAAAACATTTGACACTGTCCCACATGACATCCTGGTGTCTAAACTGGAAAGGCATGGATTTAGTGGATAGACCACTCAGTGGATAAGAAACTGGCTAGATGGTAGCACTCGAAGCGTTACAGCAAGTGGCATGTTGTTCAAGTGGAAACCAGTGTGACAAGTGGAATTTCTCAGGGGTACTGGGACTGGTGCTGTTTAACACCTTTGCAGCAACATGGACAGTGGTACTGAGTGCACCTTCCACAAGTTTGCCAACAACACTCAGCTGGGTGGTGCAGTGAACATGCTGGAGGGCAGGGATGCCATCTGGAGCTACCCAGACAGGTTTGAGAGGTGGACTTGTGCAAACTCACGAAGCACAGTCAGACCAAGTGCACCATCCTGCACTTGGGTCTCTGCCCAAATTTTGTGCAGAAGGAATCAAAAGTCTTTTTTTTTCACTTCTGTCATCCCACAACCAAACATCTATGGCATAAATGCTCTTATCTATATAGTTCTCACATCCAGGTGAATTTACAGGCACAGACGAGAAGGAATTGCCGCCAGGACCAGCATCTCAAAGGCCTCCCTCTGAAGGGACACCCAGTGGAGGGAGGGGAAGTGGGTGTCTGAGCTGGGAGTCACCCAGTCACTCCTGTGTCATAGAGCCCTGGAGCAGGAGAAAAGGTGACAGCAGCCTGTGTAACACTGCCATAGTGGGCATGAAGGAAGGCTAAAGACATCCAAGAGAAAGCTCTTGAGGATCCAATGGAATTACTTGGAGAAGGTTGAGGCAGGAAGACCAGAGGCTGGACAAGGCTGCTGGAGGTTCCCTAGTGCAAGGCTATCTCCCAGCAGGGCCATGTTCCAAAGTCAGCTAATGGATGGAAATCCTCTTAGCTTTTGAGGAACAGATGACACCAGGAGCAAGAGAATGTGTTTTGGAGGAGCATTGTGGAGCTTATCATCTCAGCCCTTGCAGAGCCAGGGGCAGCAGCCGTAAGGAATGGGATGCAGAGATGTTTTCTTGAGACAGAGGGCTTTGGAGCACAGACTGGTGCCCTGCCAAGAGAGGAAAAGATTCTTACCCGCGTTCAGTAAGACTGGGGTCCCTCTTGGGAGCCCCTGAGACTGCTGCAGGTTGAGGGAGGATGTGGCTTGTTAGGCATCTTCTGTGAGGCATGAGCAACATGTGGGCCAAGGAGACCAGTCTCGCTCACATGCTCAGGGAGTAGCCAATCGCCAGTTTTGGGGTCAGAAAGGAATTTTCCCCCAGTGCAGATTGGCACTGGGTCCTGGGGGTTTTTTGCCTTCCTCTGCAGCATTGAGCAAGGCCCCTTATCAGGGCTCCTCTGCTCCCTTTTGGCTGCTCATGTGCTACAGAGACAGTTGGGGGGAGGAAGGCTTTTCTTCCCCACAGCGGGCTAGAAAATGCCCCAGGGTTTTTTTGCCTTCCTTTGCAGCACTGAGCAGGGCTTCTTGCCAAAGCTGCTTTGGCCCATTTTGGCAAGGAGCCTGCTGCTCCTGCTCCACGAAGGTAGTGCCTGTGCCCTGCATCCATGGGGATAAAGCTTTCTCGACTCCCAGGATGTGCCCTTAGGGTGGCCCCTGGATACTGCTTTTTGTCCTCTGTAGCACTAAGCACACCTCCTCATCTGGGCTCCTTAGAGCCCTTTCAGCTCAGTTCTTGCTTGCTGCTTTGGCTCTTCGACGGCGCCACCCGTGCTCTGGCTCTCTCAGGCTCTCTTGCCATTGCAAGGCTGGGAGAGGATCAAGCGCGCTGAGGAGCTGCGGCTGCTTTTCTTGTCTCTCTGACTTCCTTTTGCATGATAGAAAGGGATGTTTTTTTCAAACTGAATTGAAGTTAAGAGAAGAGCTGACAGGTAAGGTGGAGGGGGGGTGGGAGGGGGCAAGACGGGAACAGAGAGGAGAAGAGAGAAGAGAGAAGAAGAGAGGAGAAGAGGTGACAAGGTGACAAGAGAAGAAAGTATTTCATTGTGCTTTTCATGTGTTTTTGGCCAAGGAGAACATCAGTGGTGTAAATTTTGGTATGCAGGAGATGTGTTTGTCATTGGCATTTACCATATTTTGTAAATACCTCATGATGCCTTTCATATCTTCCTTCTTCAGTCTGCGATTAGTATTAATGCTCAGTCCTCAAGTTTCACTCTTGGTGAAACAGGGCCTTTTTGGTCTTTATTCCTGCTGCAGCTTTCTGTGGCTCGGTGGTTTTAATTCACCAGACTGCAAGAGATGTTTTTTCTAGCTAATCTGAGGAATGCATCAGCCTGCTCCTGGCCACACATATGCATTGTATTTGTGCAAGTGAGCATTAGCTCAGAAATGGATATAAAAAAAAGCCAACAAAAAATATCTCATAAAATTATAAAATAAAAATTTATTCTACTTGTACCTTTTTGCATTTGGCTTTTTGTTTCTGGGAGTGAAAAGTCTTGGGATCTCAGCCAAATTAACAGCCTCACTGTTACTGAACTTGTCATTAGTGTTGTTACCAAAAGTTAAAGCATCCTCTTTAGAACATCATCCAAATGTCTCTGAAGTACTGACATCATGAAGCATTGACCTCTCCAGGAAACTTGTTTCAGGGTTTTATCACTCTCTCAGTAAAGCAACATTTCCTCATGTCAAGTCTGAGTAACTCACGATGGAAGGAGCTGTCATGGGAGTCCTGGCACTAGGTCCCAGGGAGCAGAGGTCAGCATTTCCTTCTGCACGTCCCCTCCTCAGGAATCACAGAACATCAGGGATTGGAAGGGATCTCAAGAAATCATCTAGTCCAATCTCCCTGCCAGAGCAGGAACATCTAGACTAGATCACACAGGAAGGCGTCCAGGCAGGTTTTGAATGTCTCCAGAGAAGGAGACTCCACAATCTCTCTGAGCAGCCCATTTCAGTGTTCTGTCTCCCTCACTGTGAAGAAGTTTTTTCTTATATTTCTGTGCAACCTTCTGTGCCCCAGTTTGCACCCATTGCTCCGAGTCCTATCATTGGAGGTCACTGAGGAGAGCCTGGCTTCATCCTCTGGCACTCACCCTTTACATATTCATAGACACTAATGAGGTCACCCCTCAGTCTCCTCCAAGCTAAAGAGACCCAGCTCCCTCAGCTGTTCCTCATAAGGGAGATGCTCCAAAGCTTACAGGAGCTGTCAGGAGCAGTGAGGTTGCCTCTCTGACTCCTTCTCCCTGAACTAGACAAAATGATAGCCTTCAGCAGCTTTTAGAAACTTCTAAAAAATACTTTGAGCATGCAAAACTATCAATGGTAATAAGAATAGTTGTGAACAGATGGACAAGTGAGAGATATGGATTTATACAGTCAGAAGGAATTTTCTAAGGAATCAGATCTGTGATCCTTTATGTCACTGTGACATCCCTGCATTCTCTGACAGATGCCTTTTCCTACAGACTTTGCACATGAAGGCAAATTTGTTATCATATCTTTTTGTTATCATATCAACATCCAAGTAACAAGAATGAAGAAATAAAGAAAAAAAGGGAAGCAAAAGGTTTTAATTTTTCAATTCAAAGCAGATTTTCATTGTTTTTTTTTTTTCAATAAAGATCTGCTTTCCCTTATACAGGTAACCAAGCTGACAGAACTAAACATTATTAGTGTGGCTGTAATGAAATTACCCCAGAAGCTATGGAGAGCTCTCAACAAATAAAGAGAGCAGAACTGAACACTGGGTTTTGTGGTCAGTTGCAGAGTAGGTCATGTCTTATCCAAGTTCCTCATTCAAACAGAGTCTTGTCTGGTAGAAAATAAATGGTTCAGTAAGCTATGTGAGATGTCTCAGGGGGCTCAGCCTATGCTCTAACTGGTAGGCAGGCCTACTCTCACATGCAGTGACCACAGTCCTATGTTTATTTTTAAACAAACTGACAGATTACAAAAGTAGTGGAAAAATCAGAAACTGCACTGATGTGGAGGCTCATCTGAAACATAGGTGAGGTGCTGGTCACATTGCCAGTAGGAAAATGGTCCTCCGTAGACTCAGTGACAAGATCTTGTGTTCTGTGACCACAGTTGGGGATGCATTACCAACAGATAAAATTTGCTGTGAAGAAGTTCTGCAGACAGTAGATCCAAGGATAAGACATGCCTAAGAACAAAGTATGTTTTCTACTAAGGAAATTATCAAGTAGCAGCAGAAATCCTGGGTAATGTTTGTATGTTATTTCTGCATTAAAAGTAGAAAGTGATGAAGATGTATACACAAACTCAATGTGGATATGCCCTGAACTGACAGCATAACTCACTACAGCTTGGAGGAACACTGTGTGGAGCAAGCAATGCTTTAAAACCATTGTCTCTAGGAATTTTATAAGCAGTATCTTTAATACATCCCTCCCTCCACTTCTTTGGAATCTGTACCAAAACTTAAAAGTAAAAAAACCAAAATCATAAAAAGAGACAACTTCTTGGACATTTGTACAGGTATCATATCTCTTAGGAAGCAGTGAGAGGAGTTCTGCAAGGGGCACTAGTTAGAAGCTGTGGAAGATAGATAATTGAAAAGTAGCATAGACCTCTGCTCAAAAGTTAAGGCTGTCTGAGAGAATGCAATTGTAATTCTTTATTGAATATATAACCCTTCAGGAGCTACCCATGAATAGCTCAACTTGTGGTATAAAAGACTGAAGCATTATTACCATAAATCCTGTAACTTCACAGTCAGAAATATTTTTTTTCAGTGAGTGTAAGACACAATATTTTCATCACAACTTCATGCATAGTAATCTCACACAGGCTTCACTCAGACTTCCCACATCCTGCAAAATTCAGAAAAGCTAAAGAAATTGAATGTAAAACTCTGACAGAGTGCACTATCTCTTCAGCATTTCTTCTCCACAGCTCCCAGCTGTGTTGGTGAAAGCCTACAAGAGCAGATTTCCTCCAGCTACAAGTTACAAGGAGCAGTAATTTGCTTGTTCACAGAGGTCCACTTCTCCCCAGCCTTTCCTTCTAGCTCTCCTGTAGGAAGGCACAAGGCTTTTAATCTCCTGAGCAAGAATCCAGAGAGGTATTTCCTAGCAATTTCAACAACATTTGCTTCATCAGAGTGGTTTCTTTTTCCCCACAGAGATGTTGCCTACTTCTTCCACTTACATTTCTCTTTTTCCTGTTCTGCCTTTTCTCAGATCAGAAGTCAAATACAAATAATCACTGAGATCACCACAAAATAGGGCCCAAGCCAGTTTTGAGAAGGTAGTTTCTTTATGTCCACATTTATGATGCTTTCTGACAAAGTCACTAATTAGAATATTCTTTTGTATTATCAGTCTGCAGGAGCTCTTTAGGCAGTAATTTCTCCTGTGTTGTGGACATGAGTATGATTAAAAATATTCCTCAGTCATGAGGCTTGACTTTTATTCAGAAAAGCAGCCAATAATCTTTGATGTCCCATCTGTGACATCATACTTCCAGTGGAGAATGGCAAGAATTTCTGAAGAATCAAACCTCCATGCCCAGCATATATTTTGAACCAGGCACCCAAAACAAAACTCTCAGAACTAGGCTACTGCTTTCTGAACACTCTCAAATATCTCAGACTTTGACAAGGAAGTGATTTGTCCACCAGAAAGCTACAACCTATTTAGAAATGTGAGGCACCAAAATAGAATATGAATAAAAGAGAAGAGGAGGAGGTTCTTAAAATTGGAAAAACCTTCAACTCATCCAGGTCCACATCATGTCCTTGGCGAGCTGGGGTTAAGAATAACCAAGCAAGAGGCACAACATCAGCTCCCAGCTGTACGTGCTGCCAAAAAACTCCCCTGGGATCACCATGCCTATATATTTGCTATTCTGCCTGGAAACTCCACAGTAAAGGAGGAGAGAGTCACATTGCACATGGTACCTGGGCTCCACCAACTGGTTACCGGTTCTGATAAGTCTGACCTTTTTATCTTTACTCTTGCTGACTCAGGCCCTGGGCTCACTGTCTAGCACAGACTAAAAGCAGGCTCTGGACTGAGCAAAAGCTAAAACTGGAGCAGGGGAATCCTTGCCCTTAGCATGAACAGCTACCACAGCAGCTGGCTGAAAATATTATAATATGTGGGAATTTGGCAGGTGGCTCAGAGCTGCATAACTTCTAGAGAAATATTCTGCATTGCCCCAGAAGG
The DNA here is from genome assembly GCA_013400935.1 of Turnix velox. Lineage (NCBI taxonomy): Eukaryota > Metazoa > Chordata > Aves > Charadriiformes > Turnicidae > Turnix > Turnix velox. The sequence continues at coordinate 23,164 of VZTY01012196.1, read as the reverse complement.
GAAGAGACATGGGAAAACACATTTTGCACATGCTACACAGTGATACATAAAAGATATAAATAACATAAGAAGTACCGTCCATGTCTATGGCAGGGGAGTTGGAACTAGATGATCTTTAAGGTCCAACCCAAACCACTCTATGATTCTGTAATGTTAATATAAAGCCCACAAATTGCTATGAAATATCCCTGTGTCCTGAAAGCAAAGTAAAATAACCATCAGGGAAGGGATACCATGAACATACCACAAGTTCTCCAGATAGCATAAAAGCTCAACAAGAGATCATGCTGTTGCAAATATTAAAGGAGACACTTACTAGTCTGTGGGCTACAGAACTCTGTTAGCAAGTGTGCAGAAAATGAGGAAGAACCTCCTGCGTAAGCGGGTTTGCAATATGGACAACACTATTTGAAGCCTTGTCTGACTTCTCAGGAAATCATACTTCTTCAGAACCATTTTTACATTTGCAGACATCGATCTAATTGTAAACCATATATTAAGAATTAAAATTCCTAGAGATGAAGACAGGGTTCCAGTCCATCAGAGAAAGAATGCACTTTCTTTTTTCACCTGTCATGCTACATATTTCTTCCAGAGAACTGTAAATGCTTTTGAGAGAAAAGTTTTGAATATCTGTATAAGCCGTCAGGTTCTGAATAATTATTTCCATAATAAGTCTGCAGATGTTTTGGCATATTTTTCTGGCAATTTAATGATACTCACAATGATACTCACAAAATCAGCATGGTGCCATGTTTTATGTTGGTACCAGCACCATGAAAAAACGAAATTCTACAGACTTCATTCTTTTGCGTAGAACATTACAAATACACTGTGAGTTTGTCTTGGATCTGGAATAGGAATATATAAATAGTTAGAATAACAAATTTAAACAATATTCTGAAGAAATGGATTCAAGAGAGATGCATCCTTTAGCTTCTATTATTCTTTTTTTAAGTCATCAAGTTTGATTTAACACTAAATCAAATTCAATAGCAGATCTGTGACCAATCAGTGAACACTTCCTATACATCTGCATATATGCATTTTTACAAATGCTTTTTTGCTGCTAGTCAATAGCTTCAGTATAAGATTTTCCATTTACTATATGGCATCTGCATAGTTTGGGTCCCAGACTATCATAAATACTTATATATCCACATTTGTTTGCGTGTAAATGTTAACGTTAAACATTTAACATTAAATGTTAAATTAAATGTTAACATTAAACTCTTTAGTGAGAGGTACAGTATTTTTGACTGATTTTACCCCAGTTCTTGTTTATGAAAAAAGTGAAGCAGCCCATACCCATAAGACAGGAAGAAAAGTCTGCTCCCAGCATAAAGGTGCCTGCCCATCCTCCTTGGCCATGTTACTTGCAAGGTGAAGCACATCTAATCCTGCCACAGCTTCCATTTTTCAATGGTATTTTGTTGCCTTGTGCTTGAGAGTGCTTGCCTATCATGGGTGAAGTCTTAGGGTCTCTTATATCTAATTTAATACTTCATGCAGGTGATTGGAAGATGCTGCATCTTATTCTAGGTCCAAGTCCAGGAACTGTGACAGCGGTTTTTCAATTTGTACTCCTTTTTTTCTACAAATGTTTCTATAAAACCAACACCCTTAATATCACCATGTGTTTGGCCACAAAAGCTGCAAACTTACTGAGAACCAAGGAAATGCTGCTTGTGATTTAACTGTTTGCCAATTATTTGCTTTAATGTTTTAATCTCATGCAGCTTCATAGAATAATTATATGCAAGACTGATTTTTTCAAACATTTGATCAGTCCCACTTGCCTGCTAAAAATGCTTGACTCACATCCTGGCAACAGTATTTATTTGACTTGTGCTAGTGAGGCATTCTAAAAACCTATACTCAGTCATTTCCAAATTTAGCCTCCTACATCTGTGTATATTAGTGTTTGTGTGAGTCTGAATTAACAGTGTGTGTCAAGTGGGTGATACAAGCTGATCATCTCATCTTTGTTGTTTAATTACAAGTTCAGCGTCGAAGAAGTCTTCAGAGAGAAAATGTTTGTGTTCCATTTTTTAGAGCTGTTTACATTGGGCAGCTTTGTACTACAAGAAAATCCAAGTAGTTTTAGACTGTGTCTGTCCTCAGCCAAACACCAATTACTTTAGTATTTCTCTCCAAATAAAACTATTTTCCATGCAAGCCTATTAAAAATGCACAGTTGTGAAGTTACATCCATTCCTAGGCTCAGAAACATTAAACCATGGGGCCAAAACTTTTTAAAAGAGGGGCATACCTGAAGACTAACTTGCTTCAAAGGAGAGAGGCTGGTCATATGCTAGGCTTCAAGTGGGAAAGTGCCAGCAGGATGCTGTGAAGATACGAATTTCTCATTAGAAGTATCTGTGCTAAGTTGGCTGAATTGGTCTTCCGGTACATGATGGGTATCACACAATGAGAGAGCTTTGCTAAGGAGAGTCCTCCATGATCACAAGAGATTGGGTTGGAGTGGAGGTGCCAGGCCAAGGCTTCAGCCAAGCTCTGGGTTGGTTCTGTACAGTGCTTACTGAAAGTTTCTTGCAATTTCAAGTTCAGTGACATATTCCTCACTCCTGCTCCCAGAGGTGGAAAGATCTGGGGGTTGGTTTGTCCTACAAAAATGGGAATTAAATCCTCTGGTTCCTGTTTACAAGAAGTGAGCAAACACGTAGCTGCACAAATGAAGAAATCAGGGCAATGGGAGAGGGAAACTCTTTCACCTCCACACTTTCACCTTTCCCTCTCCATCAGACACTGCAAATGGCTCATGCACAGCTGAGAAACCTGTGATCACTGATGATGTGGAGTGCAAATACAATCTAAGAAGGTGCTTCCTTTTTTACTATCTCCTGCTCTATGCAGTGAGGACAGGGCAGCACACTGTCCCGAGGAGCTTGTCACCTTGTTGGTGGGCTGTCTCTTAAGGTAGGAAAATGCAGCTCTTTCAGATCGGGTGGTTTGTAACACGTGCAAAGCTGTGGAGGATGATGTGGCTGCTAAAACTCACTTCTGACCACTCATTCCTACTTTCAGGGCTCAGGGCTCAACATCAATCCATTCTTGGAATGCATCAGATCATGTGAATTGCAGAGGATAGAGAAAAAGTGGAGAAATGGCATGAAGTTTTAAACCAAGATAACTGCTGCCAGCCCTGGCTCTGCACACACTCCCTATTTCACATTACACAAGCAGGGTGACACACAAAAGCCTTAATGGATTCAGAATATTTGTCATTCAGGATGGAACTGTTAAGTATTTCCAGCTAGCATAGCAGACCAGGGTTTCCCTGCCAAGATTTGTTGCATTGTTCTTTAATTACAGCAGCAGCCAGTAGGTTTAAATTTGAGAACCAATGAAGAGACACCCTGCCTCTCCTCCCTCTTCGCTGATGGTTTGAATCTTCAAGAAACAGCTTCCTAGTCTTAGTCCAGGGAGCATTAAGCACACACTTATCCTCAGCTAAAGCATTGCAGTCAACTGGGTGATGCATATTTGCCAAGTTTAGTGGGTGCTTCTGGGGCAGAGGATGGCATGTACTTGGTTCATAACTCTGAAAGTATGTGATTGCAATTAATTTATCTTACATTAGAGAGGATTTTTTTTTTTGGAAAATCTCCCATTTAAACAAGAATTCATTGGTGATTTTTGAGGCTTCCAGGTCAAAGCTGCTAAAAAGACAACAAAAGCATTTCAATGCTACACAGATCTAACATTATGTAGTTTGCAAAGTGTGGGAGCCTTGGATGGAAGGCACTCTGCATGTATATAATATCACCATCATCATTATAAATGCATCAAAGGCACAGAAGCCTAAGCTGATTGATTATGGGCACCTATCCCCGTATAATTTTCTAACACTGCCTGCCTGGATGAACTGATGAGATCTTCACTAAATTGGGGTAGCTTGTCATTTTATTCAGATTGAAATGGATTTTCTTGCCTTGAATTCTTGGCAGAGATAAAACTATAAAAAAATAATGTTTTGCAGATAATAAAGTTTCATGTCATGCTAGGCATAATAGATACACAGCTGTCAACACATTCCTTGTATGCATTTACATCCTTTCACTATGAGATGAGCAAAGCCAGAATGAGAGACAGAACAGGGGCAGGCTGTTGTCCTTTCAGCCCCCTAAAACACACTTGAGATACTCCTCATAAGGGTGGTTCTCCTCATACTTTACAGCAGCCAGAGAAATGGGCTCCCTGGTAGAAGAGTGAACAAATAGTTTGCCTTCCTTCAGATGAGGAATGTGGATTATGTTCCACTGAGAGGGTATCTAATATGGGCTTTTGTATATTTTGGCTTAAACAGGGCACCACATCTCCTGCTCTCATCCCTGGAGAGTTCTTAGCGTTCAAGTGACGCATTTTGAGGAGGTTTAGGAAAAAAACCAGGCTCCCTGGCCAGCTTTCTCTCTCCCTGCCTACATGGGAAGCTGTAACTCGGTATGCAATGGCTTGCCTTGGTTGTCAACAGTCACACCAGCCCAGGACCAAACTCTGCTTGAGTCCTCTGCCATGCCACTGTGGAAAAGGCATACCAACTCCACAGCCAGAAGCAGACAGGACAAGGTGTTGTATCACATGCAGCTGACTCCGATTCCCCAGTCCAGATGCCTACATATCCCCTTAGTGGATGTGGCTACAAAAACCTCAGTTCTATGGCTCCAGAGCCATCTACTTCAGCTGCTTCACATGCAGTTTCTATCTCCCCTCCCTTATCTGATTGAGGCTTATATAAATTCCCTCTAAAATGTTTCTTGGAACATGAGAAGATATCCAAGTTCTATGCTTTATCCCTTCCTTGCTGAGTCCAAGTGCATACAGCAAAGCCTAGCTAGCAGCAGCTGCCTGCAGCTCTTCTGCTGGCAGGACTGGAGCTGAAATCACAGTCTCAAAGTGCCAGAAAGATAGACCTTCTGGAAGGAGGTATGTGGTGAAAAAGCAGGAAATTGAGTTCACTTCCAAACAATAAACATGCAGATCGGAAATAATTGAGGTACTAGAACAAGGAGGAGGGATAACAAAACAAACTGTAACAACAGATCCTCAGATGAACTGGTTTTTCCTACTAGTAGGGAAGGGGGAGGAGGGTGAAAGAAAAAAGCCCAAAACAACAAAACAACAAACCTGTAATCGTAGATGGCTCAGTACTGACCAGAAAATGATTTCTTGTGATAAATCCCAAGGAGCTGCTAACTCTTTCAGTATTATGTTGATAAGTTGACATCATAAAGCTTCTGGAAAAGCAGTCAATCTTACAGGACCTGCCTGCCTGCTGGCTGATCCGCCAACAAGCCAGGCAGCTAGCTGCTTTGCCTGGTTTCCTTTTAAAAAAGGCAACAAAAGTGACCTATTTTGACAGAGCATTTCAGTTTTACCAACTCACTGTCTTCCAGCAGACTCCTCTCCAATCAGGAGATTTCCAAACAGCTTCACGATGCTATAAATTTCAGCTATAAATATATTTGTTATGAGGTATCATGATATGTTTCTGTAGAAAGACATGAAGACAAGTAACAGAATACAGATCATAGAATCATAGAATCAAAGAATAGTTTGGGTTGGAAGGGACCTTAAAGATCATCGAGTTCCACCCCCCCTGCCATAGGCAGGGACACCTCCCACTAGATCAGGCTGCCCAGTGCCATGTCCAACCTGGTCTTGAACACCTCCACAGAGGGGGTGTCCACAACCTCTCTGGGTAACCTGTTCCAGTGTTTCACCACCCTCACTGTAAAGAATTTCTTTCTTATGTCAAGTCTAAATTTACCCCCTTACCCCCTTCCAATTTACATCCATTGTTTCTGGTCCTCCCATCCGATATCATATTAAAAAGTCCTTCCCCTGCCTTTCTGTAGGACCCCCTCAGGTACTGATAAGGTACTATGAGGTCCCCTCTGAGCCTTCTCTTCTCCAGGCTGAACAACCCCAACTCCTTCAGCCTGTCTTCATAGGGCAGTTGCTCCAGCCCTTTGACCATCTTTGTGGTCCTCCTCTGGACCTGCTCCAATAGCTCAATGTCCTTCTTGTGTTGAGGGCTCCAGAACTGGATGCAATACTCCAGGTGGGGTCTTACCAGTGCTGAGTAGAGGGGTAAAATCACCTCTCTGGACCTGCTGGTCACACTCCTCTTGATGCAACCCAGGATTTGGTTGGCCTTCTTGGCTGCGAGTGCACACTGCTGGCTCATGTTGAGTTTGTCATCAACTGACACGCCCAAGTCTTTCTCTTCAGAGCTGCACTCAAGCCACTCTCCACCCAGCCTGTATTTGTGCTTGGCATTGCTTCGACTCAGGTGCAGGACCTTGCACTTGGCCTTGTTAAACTTCATGAGGTTGGCATGGGCCCACCTCTCAAGTCTGTCAAGGTCCCTGTGGATGGCATCCTTTCCTTCAGGTGAATCAACTGCACCACACAGCTTGGTGTCATCTGCAAACTTGCTGAGGGTGCACTCGATCCCACTGTCCATATCTCCTACAAGGATGTTAAATAGCAGTGGTCCCAGTACTGATCCTTGGGGAACACCGCTCGTCACTGGTTTCCACTTGGACAATGAGCCATTGACTGCAACTCTTTGAGTGCGACCATTCAACCAGCTCCTTATCCAGCGAGTGGTCCATCCGTCAAACCCATTCTTTTCCGGTTTAGTGACCAGCTATTAGACAGCACATACACTGTGTGAATACACCTCCAGGCTCCTAAGCAGAGGATTTGTGGATCTCTCGAGGTGCAAAGACAAGAGGGACAAAGAATTCTGAAAAGATGGGGAGCACACACACAAACAGAGGAAAGACCTTGTAGCTTCAAGCGATTCTGTGTAAAGATGTGAAGGTACTGCTTTCTATGGAACAAGAGGTATATTGAGAGCACTGAATTTAGGCCCCCAGCCCAGCTAGTTAAGTTACCCGGCTTTGCATCCTTTAATACAGAAGCTCTCATAGAGAAAATTCAGAAGATAAGCCTAGTAGAGGCTTACTAAACTGCTCCTGGAAGCTAGTCTGTCTCCCTCTGTTTTTCCATTGACTGTGGAGGTAACCTGGAGATCTGAGCTAGATAGCTTAAACATCCAAGTCAGGTAGCTGAATTTGGGTGGCCTGTGTTAGGATTTGAGCTTTATCTTTAACATATTAATGTTCTGAAAAAGTACACTGTTGCCCTTCAGCCCTTCAGATATTGCTATCTATGCTTTAGACTAAATATATATGTATGTTAGATATACTTTGTTTTTCACTTGTATGCAGGGTTTGAAAGTGAAAATCTAGAACTGGGTTGTGTTCAAGAAAGGGAAGACAAGGGGTAAGTTGATAAACAACATGGAAGCAACCAGAAGTTCACACTGACTATGGGGAGTTGCCTCTGTCAAGAGACAGCACCTTCCAGTCTACTGAGTCAAAGGGGTGAATAATGAATATCAAGAAAAGCTCTGAGTGAGTGTAGAAGCAACATGGCATTGTTCACTCTTTGTTCACCAGCTTTAAAATGAACTGTCTTTAAGTGTGTCTGCTCTCTGTCTGTTTTTTGCAGCTTTCCAGATATGAACATGCCTCCCCGGCTTCAGCTTGCATTATTGCATTCCAGCATACTTGCTGTGCATGAGATGCCAGTTACCTTCAAACAAACATTGGGTTAACTTCGCAAAGGCTAATTAAAAGGTTGTCATTTAAGGAAGCTAAATCTTATGCTGCTAGGTGTTCTGAAGCTAAGCTTTCACCCAGCATCTAGTCAGGTGTTCCTTTCAGGCCAATAAAATAATACACAGTTGGCCACCTCCTGCATTTCCAAAACTAGCTTTCAACAGTGCAGGCTCAGACCACATTAGAAAGCCAAATAAGAAATTCTTCCTCAAAAAAAAAAAGGAAAAAAAAAAGCCATTTCATTTGTCTGTTGTCCCAAGATCCCAAACCTTACTGCAGCAGGGTGAGCTGCCTCTTATGTGTCACAGGTAAGAGTCTGAACATGGCAGTACCTCCAAACTCTTAGTAGCCAGGAGGAAGAGCCCTGGACAGACCAGTTAATGTTGTCCCAAGCAGGCGCTTGGGAAAATGATGTGGTCTTGCTTCTGGAGCAACATTCCTCCCCTGGGTGATGCAGAATCAACAAAAAGGTCACATTTTTGTAGCCTGGACTTCTTGCCACCTCCCAAACAGATTCATACAAGGAAAAATCTAAAAGATCAGAGGGTAGATCAGTTGGCAAAGATGGAGCTATTGCTACTAACTCATTTTTCAGAGCAGAACTGCAAAGATTCTGTACCATACATATGACCTTTCCATATCATGGTGGAAGGGGGGGTGGTGATGGGTTGAGAAACAAAAAGGATTTCTAGTCTTCAAATTAGTACTACTGCATACTGCTTCTTATAGGTTTCCCCGGCTGAAAAGGTATGAATGAATCCACATACACCTAGATCTATACAGAGAAACATCAGAGAGGAAAAAATTTTTCCCATGCTCCTGTTGCCTTTTCACTATACAGAACCTGGATCTGCAATTATGCTATTAGACATATTTCTCAAATAAGGGTAGGTCTGAAAACATCTGGCCTGGTCACTTAGCACTTGGCATGAATAAAATTTCATGTATAAACACTAATAATCAAGATCTACTGATAGGCAAAAAATGCTGAGATTTTGTATGTATGTTGTGTATACTTGGGAAAAAGTAATTACATTTAGTTATACAATCAGTTATACAACACAGACTCTCCTCAAAGTAAACAGTAGCTCCATCCATAAAGACTTTTGATGTGCGTTCAAAGAAATTATAATAAATTGAGGCATAAACGGTCTTTTCGGTGGCACTGGCTGGAAATCTTACAGGGAAATGAAGTTTCTTGAAAAAAACATTGCTTTTAAACAAACACTTTGTTCACTGAGGTTTTGCTGAATCCAAGAGTTTGAGCTGCCCATGAGTCCCTGGAGACTTTGTCTGAAGCCAGTGGTCCTCAGACTCTGGAAGCCCTTGGTTTCAAAGCTGCTCTCATGTGCAAAGTATCTCTGCAGCCACATCCCCAGCCCCAGAGCAAAAGGGCCTGAGGGTTATCATTGTGCTATCAGAAATGCCTGAACCTGAGAGCTCCTGGCTCCAAGACTCATTCATTCAACAACTCTGCCTTAGGAAATGGGGGTCTGGAAGATGCTTGCAACCAACCACCTAGAGAAATCAATGTTTTTTATAAAACATCAATGGAAGCCAAGACTTCCAGCACAATTGCAGAAAATTAGGTAAAAGCTGGGTTCTCATCAGAATCCAAACAATCTCAATTACAACACGAAATTATCCTGCAAGCCTCTACCTGGTATGTGGCAATCACAGCATCAAATGTCTTGATTTCCCACAGAAGTGGAGGCAGTTGTTACCACAACAGGGTGGGACTATCAGCTAATACCTGTTCGAGTCAGAGTCTAATCAGATCAGTCATGAGAATTACAAAGAAACTTCAGTTTTGGGCAAGTTAACGTCAAGTAGGAGTAACTTTCCCTCTCACCCCTGAGAAGCTATGACACATTTACCAGGATCAGCACTCAAGATCTCATGTTCCAGTGGACAATGCAAAAAGAAGCAACTTTAGAGATACCAGCCCAGTGTTTCTGGCTCATGACTGACAGAGATACCAAACCCTCATTTTTCTATCCAAAATCTTGTGTCTCGTCTTAAAAAAACCTCTAAATAATGAATGAAAAAATTTAAATAATTTTGAAACATGACTAAATTCTAGCACAAGTACCTTGTCAGCAGGAAGACTGTGAGGGACAGAAAGCCTGCAGACCCCTCTTGTGCTCTGTGCCTGCTGGAGCTGGCCTGCAATAGTCTTAATATTTGGTCCTGGAGGTCCCCAGACAGTCAATAGCCAGAAACATTAGGCTGAGGGATTGGTGATTTAGGCCACCTGACATGACCCCTCAAAGTCACGTACAAGATTTTAAATGATTTTACTGTGGTTATCATGAAATTCTGTCTCTTTGAACACTATGGCCTGCAGTCAGTAACACATTTGAAAGTGTATGCCCTATGAGGACAGGCTGAAGGAGTTGGGGTTGTTCAGCCTGGAGAAGAGAAGGCTCAGAGGGGACCTCATAGTAAGTTATCAGTATCTGAGGGGATCCTACAGAAAGGCAGGGGAAGGAATATTTAACATAATATCGGATGGGAGGACTAGAAACAATGGAT
>VZTY01012196.1:0-12905 GCA_013400935.1 Turnix velox | reverse complement strand
TCTATGATTCTATGATCTTTAACACAACTGGCAACACTTTAGCATGCCCATTATCTTCAATAAAGATGTGCAAGTACTTCCCTGGGGCCTGGATATCCTCTTACTCACTGGCTCAACAACGATAGCCAAAAGAAGAGCCTCATTTCTTAATTTTCTTTTTTTTTTTAAATTAAGCCGAGGATGACAATAAAGATTCTCTAAATTATGTTCCTCATTAACAATTGGAGCTGTTCATTTTGATGCAGTTATTATGGCTCCAAACTGAAGCAATGCCGTTTTTGCAACAGAGGTTTTAAAACATTTTCAGTGTTTTACATTGCTCCCCATGGTGGTCTAATGTATTAGTAGTTGTGATACAGGAAAATATATAAGGAATTGTCTTGTTTTGCTAATTTTGATGCATCACTTCACAAGTCCAGAAGGTCTTCTTTCACAGGCTTAGTTTGGTGGCAATCTGTCAGACTTGTTAGAATTAAAAATTTTGACTGTAGTAAAAAATCTCCCACTACCTTTAATGCTTCTCACACAGATAATGCTTTAAGAACTATCTGCTGCAGTCTGGCCATCTTTAAAGAAGTATATGGAAACCTTATTGTCACCTTCAAATTTTGGGCCTTATAAATTAGTGCAGCAATCCCAAACAATGTGAAAATATATATTTCAGTAAAGGCTGTTGTAAAGAGAACATTCTTCTGTCTCACTAAAGGAATTCTCTACTAAATTTCCTACCAACAGTGCATTTCCAATCCGAAAAACCTCCACAAAATGGGCTACATTTATTTATGCAAAATTAATTAGATCATAACATTTACTTTTCCTGTTCATGGACAAACAGCTTCTCATAAATCAAGCCTGAAGTATTCCCTCATTTCCAGTATGTGATTTTTAAGAAGTTTCTAGTGAATATCATCCTTCATTTTTATTATGAGCTTTTATTTTTATGGCACTATTTGCAATGGGAAATTTAATCAATTAAATCAGCCTTTAGCTTTTCAGGCACCACATTTTTTCACATGGCAGGTCTCTACTCTTCTTGATGCTGAAACATAATCTTGAATTTTTATACAACCTATGTCAAAGCTTTTCAAAAGACTAAACCCAGCAATTTCTGTGCAGGTAAATGCAAACATTCAGTCATTCAGTGATCTGAAAGCTACAGTAAAACAACACTTCATGGTCCAGAATTTGCTGTTACGGTAAAAAATAGTACAGTAGAATCTTGTTTATAAAATTATTTGTTCTAACTACTGGAAGCCTGTGTAAGAAAATAACTTAGAATTTACATGTTAAATGCATTCATAGATATGTCCATATTTATATAAATATGCACATGCATATATGTATATGTATGTAGCACTGAATAACATTTGAAGAAGTGGCAGTCTATATGGGGCTCTCAGCACCAAGAAAATAATTAATGCACAGTTACAATAATAGTTATAGTTACAATAATAAAATATGGGCTTTAAAAGGGGCTGTGGTGATATATTTGATACAGTGTGAAGCTATTTTTTCCTCTTTAAAGCTTTGTAAGCTATGAAACACTTGCATAGATCGCAAGTAACCTGAATTGAACATCAGAAGATGTTTACAGGCTTTGCATAATAGGCCCAGGACCTGAAAGGTCAGAAATTACATACTATTGCTTCTCAGGAAACATATTTCAATTTAAAAGGAGGCAAAAAGATGAAAATATTTTGCAAAATGAACACTCTAGAATTAATTCTTATATCCAAAGCTATCAATTTCAAAGAAATTTGAATAATAAACCATTATAAAATAGTAATATGTAAATAAAAATTAATTCCTGCAAGATCAATAGAAGTGGAAAAACCAGAATAAAATATACTGATGCAATCCAATTAAAAAAATAACAAAACTCCCCTTTAAACCTCTTCTCAATTCTATAAATTCAAGATGATCCCCACAAACTCTTTCAGTTTCAAAAAGTTAGAGGTTCCAATCTAATTTTTTTCTTGAGTTATGAGTTAGTAGCCAGGTATCTTTTATGATGGAGTTTAGGTGAAATCAGGACTAGTAATCCTGCATGTGAGTAACTTCTGTGACTAGAGGGATTGGTGAAACACATCAACCCTTAGCAGATAAAAGCAAATAAAAGATGTACTGCTTGAATTGTGGGGAATCATATGTGCTCAAAATGACATATTAAAAAAATATGATTCACCTAACTACCAAACAGACCTAATTTAAAACAGACAAGGCTTGCTTACAGCAAGGTAATCATCCTCCTGTTATTATTTATGCTGCAGTAGTCCCTAGAAACACCGGGTCCTCCTTGTGGCACACGCTGCACAAATCCAGAGTGATCATACATTTATGTATTGGGCATTAGCTCTCCCTGCTCCTGAGAGAAAAGGCAAAGAAGTGATTACTGAGGACACCACATATGCCCAGGCAGTCAGCCACAGAAAGTAATTTCCTACTCAGCCCTTGTTTTAAATAAACACCTGCATTTTCATAAGGAGAAAAGCATTTGTTTCCCAATGAGCTGCCACAGCATGTTTGCCTGGTAATGCTCTTTGAATTCTGTCTCCCATCCTTCCCACACTACAATTTTGCCAGCACTTACTACCTCTTATATTGCTTTTTGTCTCCTTTTTTTTTTTTTCTCCTTTCTTGAACAAGACATTCTTGCTTACCTCTGCAGTCACTTTGTAATTCCCATATCATTTACAGCAGTGAGAGGCCATGTCTCCATCCACAAGAGAAAGGAGATTGCTATCACTGCTACACGCAGACGTGGGCAGTCCCTATTTGATGGCATTTCAGTGGGAAAATATATTCAGTGGGCAGGACAGGGAGCTCAAGACAAGACAGGGCTGTTCGTCTCATCCAGGACTGCAGCATAGGATACCCTGCTCCTGGCAGCCTGCATACATCCCAGCCTCATCTCACCAACTGCTATGCATTCCAGGCCATTGAAAGCCTGAAGACTTCCATGGATGAGGCCCTCCACTGATAGTAGGAGAGCCTGGCACATTGCAAAGCACTCCTCAATCCACAAATGAGCCAAACTTTATTTTTAGTACTGTAGAACATGGAGTAGGGCTTCACCTTTCTCTATAGTCTTGAGTGGTCTTCCAGAGTACCTTTCACAAGAGAGCCTGTTTTCTTTGGTCTCCTCTATCAAGGATAGTCCTTTGGCAATTGCAGCATTTAACCTTTCAGCTCTCTGGGCTGCTCACTGGGGAGAAGTAACATAATGAAAAAGTGATGTTGTGCAAGCGCAAGGTTTTATTAACCTAGGAAATTTCTCATGGGGCTCATCTTACTGTGCAAGGAAGAACAACTGAGTCATTTTTAAGCACAGGAATGAAAGCATAAAAATAGCTAAGAAATCCATAGCCTGAGTGCCTGATCCAAGCTCATCCCTGCTCCCTTCCCTTCTGCCTTCGTGCTATACGTGGACTTTCCCCTACACTCATTAGGAGTGTTTTCCTTGCCTGCCTTATATTCTGCATGTATCTCACTCTAAACTTTACTTCACAGCAATGTGGAAGGAACTTTACCAGCGCTCCCATCTTCCCCCAGTTTAACAGAGGCAGCCAGCTGGCCTGGGCAGCATAGCATTGAGGGTGTGGAGACAGAGTGTATTTTGCAGCTGGAGCTGGGGCATGGGGGTAAGAAACCAGAGCTGGGTGGGTGGGATGGATGAAATTGTGCTGTGGAGGCTCTCTACTGTTCAGCAGGGACATGTGGACACAGAGGTGTCATTGCATCCATTCATCCTCAGCACTTTTAGGCTCATATTTTTCCTTCAGTTCCTCCTTTCTTGACCATCAGGCTCCACAAACCACATTTTTTTTTGAAGCTACACAGGCAATGTTCAGAAACTGCCTGGCACCCTTTTCGTGACAGGGACTGAGAGTGGATAGAGATGCAAAGGCTCACCAGCTTCTCTCTCTTCCACCTCTTTGCAGGATCCAGCTGGGCTGTCCTTGAGGGGCTGTAGTGCAAGTCCTAGATAAATTAGTGCTCAGCAATTGTGCCCTTCCCCTGCAGGTTTAGGGGATGCAACAGGCAGGTCCTCCCAAGGCATCACTTCAACCTCTGGCATGAGACCACCAGCATCCCCTCCACAAATGGTCACTCCCCAAACAGCACTACATAGGTCAGCTCAGAAAATTGAATGTGTTTAAGCTTGTTTAAGCTTGTTTACTGTTGCTTGTAGCAAGCAGTGGCTTTGCTCCTGCAGCAAAGACTTCCTCTCAGCAAAGTTACCGCTCATTTTGTCAGTTGCTCCTTGGAATGAAAAGCAGTTCATAAAAAAATAATACAGAATAATATAGTGAGCAGAAAACACCAAAGTGCTGGGCATCACATTCCCTCTGAGGCTAGACTGTGTTGACTGAGAGATCAGGAAAAACACTCCCTGAATTAATGTTAAAGAGAGGGGGTGGGAGGTGCGTTTGGCTGGGAGGTGGAGGATGCAAGGCTGGGACTCAGTCCTCCCACTGCCCTGCTACCAGCACAGCCAGCCTGGTCCCCGTCTCACCCTCCTCCAGGTCTACTCCCTGTCTACCCCTCCAAGTCCCTGAGATGGACCTGACACATGGGTATGCAAAGCACAACTGAAGCTTTGAAGCTTCTCCCCTGTGTAAGAAAAAGTGGCACATTTCCTTTCTTTTAGTCTGCACCATGAGCCAAACAGAATCATGTCAGTTTACAACAGATGAGTTTTAACATGGAAGAAAATAAATAAAACACTCCCTGAATTAATAAATACATAATAAAACACATGAGCAAGATACCAAATAAAAGACAAGAGCAAAATACCAAATAAAAGTTCCCAGCTGGAGGTCTTTTTAGAAGTTTATTGCCATTTTTACTTTACCTAACACACGTTTTACACTTACAGAGATGTAACTCATACTAACAGCAAATGGCCTACCATTCCCACAGCAGAGTTTAACCAAGAAATTAAATAAAAATCTGACTTGATTTGAATCATGTCTCAATTTAACCCTTGGATGTAAAATTAATTTTTTTTAAAAAAGGAAAATTTTCTATTTGCTCTTAGGTACACTGAGGCTTACTGGGATTGAAAGGATTGGAGTGATTTTCTTACTACTTGATGAAAGGGAATCAGCAGGCCAAAAGACCGTTTTTAAGCTCTTTTGAAAGAACGACTTAAAAGAAATACTCTATAACCTGAGGGAAAGTGGTAGGGTGGGATAGGATTTTCTTCTCCTGTTTATTAAAAACACACCTTGGGCACCATTTTAATCTGATTTAAGTATCACGTGAGGTGTATTTATTACATGGGAAAATTGCCTCAGTGCTTTCACTGACACAGTTTGGACGCAGCCTACAAAAGTTACTCTGCATGCAGAAGACTTTCCAGAGATGAAGTGCGGGGGAGGAAAGAGCAGCCAAGAAGTAAAAAGGGAGTATCTCAGGCAAAGCCATCTGAAAAACAGCAGAAGGTGACTTGAGGCTTAGTGTGCAAGGACATTCTGCTCCTGAAACCTGCTGAGCAGTGGCAACCAAGAAGGGTGGAAGTGCTGGTAGAGGAGAAGGGAGAAAATGAGGAGAAACAAATGGGGTCTGAAAGGTCTTGGAGTCATGCCATAAAACGGAGTAAATTGGTGTCATCAAAATAAAGTGTGAAACAGCTATTCCTGAATGTGCCAAATCCTGCTATTGCATGATTTCAAGGCTTATAGCCTGAAGGTGCAGAAACACCAGAACACGGGATAGGCAGCAAGATGCTGGTCTTCCAGCTAGAACAAGGAACATCTATGAGTTCCTGGGGTTACAGGACATGCTCTTCACAATAAAGGTGACTGGAAAACCACTCGTGGGAACAGTCAAGGAATAAAAGCATCTGGCAATGACAGGCATGGAGAGCAGGTAGCCGAAGCACTGTGCCAAGAGAACAGGGACTGGAGGAGAGCAGCCTCATTCCATAGTGTTAACATTCACTTGGCGAAGGCTTCCTCCAAGTGGCTGAATTCAGACTACTCCATGATGGAGCTATAAGACTTGCCATCAACATGCACTTGGGATGAGGGAGAAACCAGGAGAGAAACAGTCAGAGTCTCATATAACCAGTAATCTCTGACCCAAAGGAGAACTTATTATTCAAAAATAGCTAGATTTCTGGGCTGCCCAGGGCAGCTCTTTGCTAGAGGTCTGCAGAAACTGAATCTAGACTTTTCCCTTTATTGCTAACCAAAGGCATTGCAATAGGTTGCCCATGGTCACAGTTCCTTCTCTTTCCAAGTAACATAGTTTGTGAAATCATCCCAGATGCCTCCCGGGTTAGATCCCAACCTCTCAGAGCAGATCAGCAAATACTGAAAGGCTTCATGGGGTCCAGAACAAGCACAGCAACTCTAGCAGTAGGTCTAGGATTATGGTCTTGAAAGTGCAATGTACTCCAGGTCCTTGTAAACAGACAAAACTCCCCATACAAATGCTTGTGTTGTGGGAAGAATTATGTTTAGCCTCGTCTCTTCCTTATGTACAGTTGGAAGGAGTCTTCTGCAGTGTCAGAGACCTGTTGTATGGAAGCAGGAGGTGAAGAAACTGATGTTATGCCTGCAGCAGCTGATGATGCACAATGAGTATAAAAAATACAACAAAATTGTGATTAATTATTAATATTCAGCAAAGCTCCTCAAAACCAGAATGCTGAGCATTGCTCAAGACTCTTTCCCTCTGAGGTTATGGGACACTGCATAGAAACCCCTGAGGTAGTGGCAACCAAACAGGCTGGCAAAGCAGCATGGTCCTCTCAGTCAATCACTGAATGGCTCTACTGTCTTGGGCAAGGTGTTTCTGCCACACCAGCCCCTGAGGCCTGTGCCAGGAGTGCCCATCCTGGAAAACAGTTGGCAGGAACAATGCCTTAGACTGCAGCATTTTGATTTTACTACAGTTTCACCCTCTCTGCCTATGTCTACAGTTCTGTAGCCCAGCTGGCAGAAAAAGACCTACCTGGAAAGACAGAGCTAGAACAGCTCAGGTGGGGATGTGCATTCTGGTCCTTGCTGTCATATTAAGCAACAATATCAAGATCAAATTAGGTGCAGTGAGGCCCCTTTTGACATGACATCTAACCAGAACCCACTCTAAAATTGGTCAAGTTGTTCTGGAGCTTGGTGGTGAACTGTAAACTGTGCTGGATTAATTATTATTAGGCTTTATGCAGCATTATTGTCCATTTCACAGGATCTGCAATGAAAATACCTCATCCTAGACCATGGAAAGCACTATCAATAGGTAAGGTTATGATGGTAACAGGTAAGGTTATGATGGTAACACAGTGTCATGTCAGACACTGATATAAAACAACCCCACCACAACTCCTGCTTTCTATCTCCTCAAAGAGATCCTATGTTTTCCCTAAAGCTGTTGTAAAATGTTTAGTCCATGTTGTGTTAAGACATGGGACTCCTACTTCAGGGATAGTAATTCCACAGCCAAGTCTACAGACGACCAAAGCAACACCTAGACATTGGCAAGCAAGTGCATACACAGGAGATACTAATGACCATACCTTTCACCAAGTTCTAGTCCTGTAGATGCCTTCCAAATGTGAATTCAGGGTAAATATTTAAGCAAAAAACGTGGTTACCACTTCAAAAGTCATAAATAAAGAGAGGACATAATGTAAAAGTTGATTAGAAAGGGACCTCAAGAAATTTTCTGTATTTCCTCCTGCACTGAGGAATAATATATACTTAGTTTATATCTAGCTATCCTGTCATTGGCTCTGTGACTGAGAAAAATGCTTATTAGCAGAAAAGAAACCACATATTGACTTTTTATGTTACCAGGTTACTTCTTATAAAGCTACATGGCCCAGCAGGTCAGATTGTGGTTGCAGCAGATGGGTATAATATTAATTAGATCTTTGACTGATGCTTAAAGGGTGCATTGTATCTCACAGGTTAGACTTTAATTCTGCCAGTGCCTTTAAAGAATTTGTAAATAAATTCATAACTCAAATTATTCTGGCAAAACACTGCATTGAGAACTACCTAATACTTCTAAAAAAGCTCCCTACACTGTATGTAGTAATAATGACTTATTTAACCCTTACATACAAGTTTGTGGTTTTGGGGTTTTTTTTTCTATGTACAGAACATCCACTGAAGTCCAATCTAAATTTCTATCCACAGAAAAAAACTATCTTATATTTCACACAGACTCAATTGTGTCTGCAAAGCCCATAATTGGTCTGTGGGAAAAAATCCAGCACTGCAGACACTTGCAAATCAATGTTTCTTCTTTCTTGCAATGTTAAATCAATGATATATTAAGAAACTCAGCTAATCTGACTGTTAAAGGGAGAACAGTACCTCCCAGTCTGCCCCCGTCCCATCCTATTTAGGTACTCAAAATAGCTGAATTACATTGGGAAAGACTTATGGCTTCCACGGCTTCTGTAGAAAATTTACTTGTGAGCAGTTTACTGCTCCATACAGTTTGGTGGTAGACATTGAGGTAGAAATTCCATGAATCAGCATCTGGACACTTTATAGTAGAACTGCATGAAAAAGAAAAGGAAAGAAATGTAATAAAATAATTGAAGGCAAGACAAAGAATAATAAGTAAAAAATCCACACATGGCAGCTTGAACAGAGATCACCGATCTTTCTAACCAAAGCTAAATGGATTTTCTTCAGACTTCCCTTCAGACACAAATGAGTATTTCCCTTCCTATCAGAACCAAGTACACTTAACACCACAGCAGGGCTTTGCTTCGTTTCAGAGAAGGCTACATGACTACAGAAATAGAAATTACAGCTCCCCTATGAAAGAACTCATTCTCAAGACTACTGCTGCCTCTCCAAAACATTGCAGGAAAGTGGTCACGCAATGGGAAGCTAAACTTGCAAACTCTATGCAAGACATGGCTCTGACAAAACACCAAATCATTTCTGATGGTTTGGTTCACTGTCTTTGACTCAGCCACATCAACTCCTGGAGTGATAACATGGCTCGTGAAGTCATCATTACCTCTAATATAAGGAACATTTACGAGAGTCATATGAGTTCCTCCCACTCTGGTTTAAGTGCTTTATAGGATTGGTTTCCTGAGCTGGAGGATTATAAAAGTTGATTTTGGGGTGACCCTGCTGAACCAAGACTCCATATATAATCTCTGCTCTATAGGGAAGAAATCTAAGCATGTTAAAGTAAGGCGACTTGCCTTAAGTTACACAGTGCCAAAAAGAAAATCCATGTGTCCCAAACTCTGGTACAACATGGAGATTTGTACAGAACAAATCCCATTTCAGCAGTTCCAGCGGCAAGATACTAGACCCGGTGTTTATGACATTCTGGCCCCATACATTTAATTTAAATGAGAAAAATTGCCATATGGTCTAGCTTAGAAAAAACTCAACCTTCCTCACCTCCTGCCACCCTTCTACAAATGTATGTTACCACAGAATATGCCAAGTAAACAATTTTCAATTAAATTGATTTGCTGCCTCTTAACTTATTTTTCAGTGGTGGTTTTAGCCTTCTGATCTGTGAATTTTCACTTTATTGACTTCACCTTGATTTCTTATTTACCTGTCATTTATCCTCTCAGAAGTAGTGGGCCATGAGGTCTTTGCTAAATGCAGACTGAAACCACTTCTCCAGAGAATTGCTTGTCAAGTGATTTTATGCCCTGCTCTTTTATACTGCAACATAAATCCTACAATAAATCTAATCCAAACTTGGTATATAAGTGGATCAGCTTACTTCCAGAATTTATTATTTCCTATCTTATCACATATTCACTACATTTGATTTATGCACTACTTATCATCCACAAGGACTTTAGGATCTTATTCCAAAACATTTCTGAGTTGTCTGCAGAAGGGCCTGCTTCTCCTAGGACAAAAACCAGAGCAAACCTCTTTCCTCAGACCTTGCCACAAAGAGAAAATTAATATTGCTCTCTATTGACATTACTGATAGCAAAACCATACTTCAAAATGGCAACTACCACAATAATATTTTATCTCTTAAATGGTCATGTGTTTGTTGCTGATACCTTAAGTGCCTTAAACAAATAACTTTCTCTCTCTAACACAAGCTGCTGCAGAAGAAAGTCTCTGCAGGACATTCTTCAGAAAGGCAGCAAATCTCCTCTGGTTTCAATCACTGCTGAAATGCAGCCAGCTTTGAGAAAAACCAAGCTCCTAGGCACAGTTTGCATGATTATCACACTCAGCCCTGATCCTGCTCAATGAGCAATGCCAAAAGACAAAAGACCTTTCTTGTGCCACTATCTGTGTTTCAATTGCAGGATGAAGAAAATAGTGATTTCTTGTCAATTTAAAATGTCTACTTGTCAACAAGGAGACCTTCAGCACTACAGGTATTACTGCAGACTGATGAATAGCCATCACTTGGCTACTGACAATAAAGCAAAACTACTCTGGGATAAATGCCAAAAACAATTGGAACAATGAAAAGCACATAAATATAAATACATATAAATATACTAGGTACACATGACCTTTTAAATTTAGACAAAAGCAAATTATAATTACTTGAGGTTTTAATTTTGCTCAAGAAAGGAGGAAAACATAATTTCATTGATTTTTCCCCTCTAAAGACACGCTTATCTTTGAATTTGGAAAGAAGCATTCAGAAAGAACAGGCAGAACTGCAAATCTACTGAATTCCAAGCAAGAGCCTGATCTCTTTGAAAATTCATCCTCTTCTACAGTGATACTTAGCCTTGTGAAAAAATTTCAGTCTCTTCAGTTTGAGATCAGGGCTGGCTGAGCAGTTGCCATTCAACCAGACAACCCTGGTACCCTTCAGTGAGAGGATGGAGCTGCCTGTAATGGAGCAACTTTGTGCAAGGTTCCTCCTAGGGCAAGGTGGTGCCAGGAGGCAAACTTCAAAACATATCCAAAGTCTGAAATGTAGCCTTGTTTCAGATAAGTGTCTGGAAGCCAAGGACTGTCCAAACTACCCAATTCTATTGTTTTTGTGACAAATGGACAGTGAACTTTCCAGGGAAATAACCTGTTATGAGGTTATCCCTATTAAAAGTTACAAAAAGCAAGCCAAAGATGTTATTCCTAAACTCCTCCATATTTGATGCACTGACTACCACTAAAAACAAAGTAAAGTCTTCCTCTTTTCCCTCCCTTTTCTTACCTTCCCTCCTAATTTTGGTTCTTCATGTTGACATTTGAACTCCTGTGCAGTGAGTGGAAATGTGCTCCTGCAAATCTGGTAGCATCGTGCATCCTCTTCGCACAAACATAAATTATTTAGCAGGATTCCAGACAGCTGCAATCAGGCGAACACCATCCCTGCTCTCACCAAGACAATGTTTTTTGCTCTTGTCTTATTTACTTAATCTGAAAGGTCACTGCAATTGGAAGCATACATTTATTTTTTTATATGGAAAATATAATGCTACTTCGTTCCTTCCCAAGAAGCCAGAAATGCTGGAACAAATGTGTTGGGTTTTTTTTTTTTCCACAGAATTTCTACACTTCTGTTTCTTGTCATGCGTGGAATCCAGAATTTTAAAAGGGCATAAAAGGATGGAAAATTTACAATGAACACTTCTGGAAAGTAAAAATGGAAAACGTTGATCCAAGTTGTATCTTAATATAAAAATTATTATTACATATTTTGAATCACTTCATCTACCTTGCCAGTCTTTGCAGTCCCAGATGCTGCTGCTCAGAGCAACCACCAGGGCTTCACAATCAGCACTTTTTAAAGGATGCATTTTTTTTTTCTCAGCTTTGGCTTACCAGGGCACAGCTGTAAAGAAATACAGCTACATTAGTGGGATATACTGATACAATTAATCTCTCCTTTACTTTCAATTCAAGTTATCAGAGTTTGGGGCAGAGTTGTAAGGAGTTCAATAAATTCAGTATTTCTGCAGTTCTCTGTGGATCCACCTTGTTCCTCTGCCAGAACTGAAACCAGCTGGTTAAAGTGGCAATTGCATGGGTCTGTGGAAAAGACTTTCCTAGTCTGTGACAAGAAAATTAAGTCTGATTCATTAGAAAGGTGAAAAAGCAGAAAAATAGACTTTGTACTTGTTCTGCAAGCCAGGATTTAAATTTCTGAATTCTGTTCTGCGTAGTTTGAGCTTTAACTTATTTTAGCTCTGAGTCTCCCATAGGGCATTTGTGGTTATTTTGAGGATTCCTGGTGGGTAAACAGCAAGAAAGGTTCTTGCTTCAATAAAAATAGAAGCAGTATTTGATGTGTGTGATATCTGGATACCAAGGTATCATCTCAGCACAAGAAGAACACAGAACACAGGCAATGATTTTTAACTAGAGCTGGGCAAGTTTAGATTAGCCACTAGGAAAAAGTTCTCCACAGTAAGGCTGATGAGGCACAGGAACAGTTTGCCCAGAGAGGTGGAGAAGGGCCCATCCCCAGAGACACTAAAGGCCAGGCCTGATGAGGCTCTGAGCAAAGTGATGTAGTGCTGGATGTCCCTGTCTACTGCAAAGGGGTTGGACAAGATGGCCTTTCAATGTCCCGTCTAACTCGTCTTCAACGAGTTTTGCTCTCAGTCTTTATTCATGTGATCACAACATTCCATCTCAGGAGTGATGCAAGAAAGGAATGAAAGGCATGAGGAAAAGTCTTGATAAAGAATAAAATAAACAGGCCAAGTATTGCTCTTGCATATGACATCTACTGTGCCAGAAAAAAAAAATCTTCTCCAGACATACCCATACTAGTGCAATGAAAATAACAGAAAATGTTTTATTTAGCCTCTCATCTCTGAGTTTGCTTTTTTTTTTTTTTAATTTTAAAAAGTTAAATTATTCCAGAGAGAGAAATGATTCCTCACTAAGCTCTTTGGCGATAACACCTCAGGTAAACCTGGTGTATTCTTCCAGGACAAATTCTTCTTTGACCAGGAAGCAAAAGTGGAT
>VZTY01012194.1:11119-27608 GCA_013400935.1 Turnix velox | reverse complement strand
ATGTCCCTGCTCACTATAGGGGGTTGGTCTAGGTGGGCTTTCAATCTCCCTTGCAACCCAACAAATTGTGTGATACCATGTTTTTCTGCATGTTTTCTGAATTTCCAGCTGAGCAAAAGAAAGGGAAGGAAAAAGACCCAGAGGAAGTTCAAACTGGAAAGCTTTTTCATGCTGATGAGGAAAACCAACCAAGGGATTTGTGGGGAGGGAAGGGAGTGTGTGAAGGAAGGGAAGTAGAAATCCTGATAGTTGGAGCCTAATCCGACTTAGGGAAGGTTCCTTGCTCTGCCATGGACCTCTCCCATCAAGTCTTTGGCCAAGTGGAGTTTCTCTCTGTGCTCTGTTTCCTGCCTGACTCTCACAGATAGGAGCGTGGCCGTGCCACCTGGGGCAGCGTGGGGACAGCTGGAAGGAAGGAGTGAAGGGCTCAGGCTCTCTAATAACAGGGGCCAAGTGAGTGCTTCAGCGAGCTGTAGCACACTTCTTGGCTTCATTCCCCTGCTCAAAGCAGAAGTGACATGTACCCTGCTGACAGTGGCCTGTCAGGAAGGGAGGAAAGGGGACAGGGGCTGTGTTTCAGTATTTGCAGCACTAGGTGCAGTTGGGATGATCAAAGCTGCACCCTAAAAGCCACAGCATCATTCCCATGGGGATGCATGGAGGGGGGGAAAGGGATTGTAGCTTGTCCTACAGCCCTCAAAATGTATCACAGCCCTCAGAACAACAGCTGACATTGGCAGGAGCAGCAAACTCAGCTTCCTCACAAGCTGGCCCGAGGCTCTGGAGCTCCCTGCCAAGGCAGCAGAATGCCTTCAAACCCTGCCATGGTCAGGGGCCATCAGCAACATTCACACATTCAAACTCTATCCCATGAGGAAAATCACGTTTCTTTCTCCTTGCCTCTTGAAAATAGAGGAACAAGAAAGGTGTATCATACAATCATAGAATGGTTTGGGTTGGAAGGGACCTTCAAGATCATCTAGTGGCAGGGACACCTCCCACTACACCAGGTTGCTCAGTGCCTCATCCAGCCTGGCCTTAAACACCTCCAGGGATGGAGGGGGCATCCACAACCTCTCTGGACAACTTGTTTCAGTGTCTCAGCACCCTCACAGCAAAGAACTTCTTCCTTAGATCCAGCCTAAATCTCCCCTCTTCCAATTTGCATCCATCACTCCTAGTCCTGCCATCCTGCACCCTACTATATAAGCACAGAATGAATTAGATTGATTACCTAGACTGATAGTCCTAAAAAGTGCCTAAAGAGGGGATTATCTGTTTTCCTGAAGCTGCCAAATAGTGGAGAGGTTGAAACAGAGATGCTTTACATATCTCTAAACCAAATCCCAGCCCTCCCTGAGAAAGTCTGACTCCTTATCTTCTGTTTGTATGTGTAGGTCTGTCAACTGACATCATACCTGAGGACAGAGAGAAAAAAAAAGACCACTTTGTTCCAGGCTCCCTTCTGCCCCCAGTAGAAAGCCCAAACCTGCCCTTTTTCTCTCTTTCTCCTCATTTCTTGTCTGTGTTCTGCCAAGAGGAAGAATTCACAGCAGCAGTTTTACTATCTGAAGGGCTTAGAGAGGAGCAGAGATTATTTCTTTTTTTTTTTTTTTTTTCCTCTTGTTGTTTTAAATCAGTGACCCGTGATGACACCATATGGTTTTATTTCATTTAATTTGAGCAGAGCATTAACGTTCAGCTTCTAGCAGATCTCTACCCCTTCCAGTCATGCTGTGTGCTACATGCTGCAGGACCAGATGTGAGGAAGAGGGGTGGAGAGAAAGGAAGGTGAAGATGGCCTGTCTTGTGGGAGGGAAGGGATCTGCCAGGCTTGTCCTGCTGGGATGTCACACACAGCTTCATGCTGGTTGCAACCATGTGGAATCATAGAGTTGGAAGGGATCTTCTAGGCAATCTAGTCCAACCCTCTGCAGTGAGCAGGGACATCCTGCACTAGATCAGGTTGCTCAGAGCCTCAGAAAGCCTCCAGGGATGGGGCTTCCATCACCTCTCTGGGCAACCTGGACCAGTGTTTCACCATCTTCATGGTGATGAACTTTGTAGTATCTAATCTAAATCTGCCCTGCTCTAGTTTCAAACCACTGCCCCTCACCCTATTGCCCCATGCCCTGACAAACAGCCCCTCCACAGCTTTCCTGTAGCCCCTTCAGGCATTGGGAGGCCACTGGGAGGTCTGCCTGGACCTTTCTCTTCTCCAGGCTGAACAACCCCAGCCCTCTCAGCCTGTCCTCATAGGATATGTAGGTCCTCCAGCCTTCTGATCATCCTCTTGGCCTCCTCTGAAGTTGTCTGACCTCCCAGAATGAATTGCTACACTGGGCTTTGAGGAACTTTTCCCCATTCATCCAATTTGATTTGAACCAGGGCAGAAAAGCCACGTGGGAAACAGAAGGTGGGCTCAAAGAGTTGCTCAAAGAGGTGCCTTCTGCAAAGCTTGTGGCTACAGAGCCAGCAGGAGCTGGGCTTGCTGGCTTAAAGCTGGCTGAGGTACATCTACAGGAGCTGCAGTGACTGCAGCATAGAAATGTCCTCAGGCAGGTGTTTCTGCTTTTATTACACTCAGCTCCCATTTGGAAAGCTTCCTTTGCAGTCAGGAAAGGGAGAAATTCATTAAAATCCAAACATCTAGAAGATGTCACACAGTTAATGAAGTGTTGGAAGCCAACTCAGTCCTGACATCCCAGGTTTGAGGTGAATTATGTAAATATTAAAGGACAGCTCAGACCTGGGAAGAGCCACCTGGGTCATCAAATACAAACTGTAGCATCACAGAGAAGATATTCAACTCACAACACCCATGACAATATCCATCTCAATATCTACAGACCTACTTCTCCCCCTCAACTCTGCAA
Source organism: Turnix velox (assembly GCA_013400935.1). Taxonomy (NCBI): domain Eukaryota; kingdom Metazoa; phylum Chordata; class Aves; order Charadriiformes; family Turnicidae; genus Turnix; species Turnix velox. The sequence continues at coordinate 24,732 of VZTY01012194.1, read as the reverse complement.
AAAAAGGCCAAAAGCATCCAAAAAACAGTGGGGAGGCATTGCTGGCCCTATGTCCTCTTCACAAGCAAGAGATATCTGCTGTGAAAATGCCCAGGAATTTTTTTGAGCTTCTAGGAACTTGTGATTTTCCAAAGAGTTCAATGGCTGACCTTCAAAGCCACATCTTCATTGTCCAATTTTGGACCTCTCATCTCAAAAAAAGACACTGGGGTGCTGGGATGAGTCCAGAGAAGGGTGATGGAGCTGGTGAAGGGTCTGGAGTCTTGTGAGGAGCAGCTGAGGGATCTGGGGGGGGTTCAACTAGAGAAAAGGAGGTTGAGAGGAGACCTCATTCTTTGCTACTCCCTGAGAGGAGGGTGTAGAGGTGGAGGTTGCTTTCTTATTCCAAATAACAGTGAAAGAACAAGAGAAAATGTCCTCAAGTTGCCCCAGGGGAGGGTTAGACTGGTTGTTAAGAAAAATTTTGACACTGGAAGGGTTATCAAGCATTGGAAGAGGCTGCTCAGGGAAGGATTTGAGGCACCATCCCTGAAGATATTTAAGAGATGGGCAGACACAGAGCTTAAAGATATGATTTAGGGCTTGTTTTTATCAAAGTTGGGTTGATAGTTGGACTTGATGATCTAAAATGTCCCTTCCAAGCAAGACAAGTCTATATTTTGCTACCTACAAACCTTCTTAGGTCCTGGCATAGGGAACACCCAAGGTGCCAGCACTGCACAGTCAGTTGAATTAAGAAGACCTCCAGAAATGTGTGAGCTTGCCAAGGTTAAATATCTTAATCTGGAGCAGAGGAACTTTTAATTGAAAGCTTTGCTTTGAGCCTGTTGCCAGTTATTAAAATTCAAGAGTGTGTGCTGAATTCCTGGTGGACATTTCATTTTGATTAACACAAGACACGTGTGTATTAAAGAAAGAGCCTCAAACTGGGAGGAGTTGGGGAAATGTAGATAAAATTCTCAACTCTCTTGCAAGTTATACCCCACCTGCTGTTTTCTGTAAAAGCCTCAGATCTCAAAGATAAGCAATTATTTCAGCTTTCATTTAAAAACTAAGGTATTTCTGCCTTTCCTGGCTGCAAAAACCAGGTGGAAGTGGGACCTGGCTGCTTCCCAAGAGGCCAGCACTAGAAGCAAAGGGAAAAAAAAAACCAAAAGAACCAACCCAAATACCTTCTTCTTTACAGCCTTGTGAATATTAGGGAAGTCTCTTGATTTGGGAGGGTGTAAATTCAGGAGTTTTTTAACTCTGGGAATTCTCTCTCTTTCCTACAGTGCTGGGTAAGTCAGTGATTTGTAGAATCATAGAATTCATAGAATGTCTTGAGCTGGGATGAACCTTTAAAATTCTACAGTTACATTTCAGTGCCATTGAAATAAGCTTTTTTTAATAAAATCTAAATATATCCTACTTAAAAAAAAATGTTTAGCTCTGATTCACTCAAAAAAGTCGTTTTAGAGAGGAAAAATAATTAATTTTACATTCTGACACTGTTTTCCTTCTGATTTTGGGCAAACATCTAGTGGTGAGGGTCTCAGCACACCCCTCTGAAGAGAATCTTAGGTTGCCCAAGGGGGTGGTGGAGGTCCCATCCCTGGAGACATCCAAGGCCAGGCTTGCTGAGGCTCTGAGCAACCTCATCTAGTGCANTATCCCCCTCTAATTTATATCCATTGTTTCTAGTCCTCCCATCCGATATTATGTTAAAAATTCCTTCCCCTGCCTTTCTGTAGGACCCCCTCAGGTACTGAGAAGTTACTCTGAGGTCCCCTCTGAGCCTTCTCTTCTCCAGGCTGAACAACCCCAACTCCTTCAGCCTGTCCTCATAGGGCAGTTGCTCCAACCCTTTCAATATTTAAGTCTTCAAATTTTACAATTTAGGCTTTTTTCTTTGGTGGAATACAGCTCTGCAGATCATATATCTTGCTATTCTGGAGGATGTTCATGATTTTCTCTAGTTCTGGCATTTCAAAAAGTAGTTCCCTATAATCTGAATTAAATCCTTATTCCTCTAATGAATGGGAATGTCTCCTGTTGTAAATTAACCTGTATTTCTTTTTTTTTAATTTAATTTTGGTTGGGCAAGACTAGATGCAAGCAGGATTCTTAGGAAGTGGAGTATAGAGGAACACATTGTTATTTTTAAAATGGCATTTTGGCATTTTAAAATGGTATTAGTGATATTTTAAAAGCTTTTCTGCTAGGAGTAATGGATGAAAATTGGAAGAGGGGAGATTTAAGGTGGAGATAAGAAAGAAATTCTTTACTGTGAGGGTGATGAGACACTGGAAAAGGTTGCCCAGAGAGGTTGTGGATGGCCCCTCAATCCCTGGAGGTGTTTAAGGCCAGGCTGGATGAGGCATTGAGCAACCTGGTCTAGTGGGGGTTGAAACTAGATGATCTTTAAGGTTCCTTCCAACCCAAACCATTCTATGATTTTATTAATTTTTTCCTCATTATATTGTAGGCTAAAAAGACTGGAGGTAGCATAAGGTTGCCTAAACATTTTATCTGTAGTTTTAAAGGGCAGTTGTAAAATCAATCATGACCAAAGCAGTCTTGGAAGTAACACAAAAGCATGGTTTTGATGTGAAAATATTAAATTCTTTTAGCATCACGTTGGAAATTCCAGACTTTTCATTACCTGGGTTAATTTTAAAGCTGTGCTGTCTGTTTGATCAAAAGATATCTTAGGAGGGGAGAATGTTGTGAGACATTAATTTTTATCACAATGTCAAAAAAAAAAAAAAGAAAAGCCCTTGAAAAATGGCCTTTTGGAAATATCTCAAGTCAGAGAAAGCACCTGCCCTAAATCTTTGCTAAAAAGTCAAGCAGACAAGGAAAGAAAGGAAAAAAACCCTCAAAGTAAAGTAAAACCAGCTGAAATATCCCAAGCTGTTTGATCACATGGTTAGGCTGTATTTTTGTTTGTTTTTTATGGAGTTAGTACTGGAGATTAGATGTTTTTTGATGGTTATTACAATCTCAGGTCTTTAACTGGTAGAAAATCAGCGTGGCTTCATTGAACCAATATCCTATAACCAAGAAACCCTATATATTAATGTGGCTCTGCAAGATTCTGTGCCACTGCCTAAAAAGATCCAGCTCTCAGTGCTGAGATAATGAAATTCTTCCCTCTGAGGGTGGTGAGACATTGGAAAAGGTTGCCCAGAGAGGTGGTGGAGACCTCATCTCTGGAGAATCCAAAGCCAGGCTTGCTGAGGCTCTGAGCAACCTCATGTAGTGCAGGATGTCCTTGCTCTCTGCAGGGGTTGGGACTAGATGTCTTTGAAGGCCATTTCCAACTCATCATACTCTATGACACTAGAGTCTAACCCTGCCCTGCTCTAGTTTCAAACCATTTCCCCTCATCCTGTGTCTCCATGCCCTGGAAAACAGCCTCTCCCTAGCTTTCCTGTATCCCCTTTAAGCACTGGGAGGTCTTCCCAGTGCTTTTTCCTCCTCCGACCTCACCTCTTTCAGCCTGTCCTCATAGCAGAGATGCTCTAGCCCTTTAGCCACCCTTCTAGGCTTGAAGTAAAATCTAGATTTGTGGCAGAACATCAAATAAGATGATTTTTTTGGTGAGGATTTACAGCTGTAGGAGGGTGTACCTGTATGTGCTCATGCACAGTCATTGCCTGTCTCTCCAACTGTGCTTCCAACATGGAGGTTGGAACTAGATGATCTTTAAGGTCTTTTCTAACCCAAACCATTCTCTGATTCTACATTTCTCTACCCATATGTGGACTTTGCAGTTTGTTTGAGGAGTTTGTCTCCCCACCTGCACATCCAGAGCAGGGGGAGGTGGAAAGGAAGGAGTTATTAAATGCCAAGCGGATATGCAATAAATCCCATTGATTTTACAAACTCCAACTTGCCTTCAATCTTCCTCCATTCTTTATCCTGGGGGCATTGCAACAAAACCCTATTTTAAATACCTTTCCTTTCCCTTCCCCCTCCTTCTTTCCCCCTCCTCCTGCTCCCCCCCAAAAAAGTGTCAATATTTTATTTGGATTTTTAACTTCGCTCCATAACAGTTGTTTGACCTCCTGACTCGTGTGAGTCACATAAATCCTGGGACTTTATTCAGGAGCCATGTTCCTGCTATTGAATAAGCAATTTGGGAGGGTGAATTAATGACTTGTGCTGTTGCTGGAAAGTCCCTGAAGAAATATTAAAATTGCTTGCAGACTGAATCAATACTCACTGAACACCCTGCATGAGGACCTGGGCTTTTTAATGGCTACAAGCAGAGAGGTGTTGGGTAGAGGAAGGGGAATTCCTGTACACATGGCACATGCAGAGACACACAACCCACAGCAGCCTCCTCCCCCTCTTCACTGGCCTTTTCCAGGGCATGGAGCAATAGGACAAGGGACAATGGTTTCAAACTAGAGAAGGGCAGGGTTAGATTAGACATTAGGAAGAAGAGAAGGGCAGGGTTAGATTAGACATTAGGAAGAAGAGAAGGGCAAGGTTAGATTAGACATTAGGAAGAAGTTTTTCCCCATGAGGGTGGTGAAACACTGGTCCAGGTTGCCCAGAGAGGTGATTTTTCCATTCTAAAACTGTTTTCCTTTTGATTTTGGGCAAAGATCTAGTGGTAAGTGCATCACTCTTACCACTGAGGGATTCTCAGGTTGCCCAGAGAGCTGATGGAAGCCCCAACCATGGAGACATCCAAGGCCAGGCTTGCTGAGGCTCTGAGCAACCTCATCTAGTGCAGGATGTCCCTGCTCACTGCAGAGGGTTGGACTAGATGACCTTATAAGCTCCCTTCCAACTCTATAATTCTATGATAATGGCATATTTGGGGTATGAGGTGATGCCTACTGTGCCAGGGAAAGGACTTAGAGTCTGCTTTCTCTGCCAGTTTGGGTGCTCGTGGTGTCACAAGTTCACTTTACACAAGGACTTCACAGTTTTTCCTCTCTGAAAGGGAAACACACTACCACTGCAATAGATTTGGGCATGCTGCTGCAGTTTGGGAAGAGGATTAGGCTGTTTTGCAGCAGGTTTTGGGGTTGAACAATGTTTTCATCTATTCACAGTGTGAATACATTGCGTTTGGGATTCTCAGTAGGATTTTGCATCCCTCATGGCAGTGGGGTTGGGACTAGATGATGTTTAAAGTCCCTTCCAACCCAAACCATGCTATGATTCTATGCTGGCTTGTATTTTTATGGGTTCAGAAAGCCATGCAGCCCTTCTTGTGTGACTTTATGACACTTTAGGTCATTTAGAAAGGTGCCACTTCCCTGGACCCTTGTTCAGGCACTGAGCAACCTGATCTAGTGGGAGGTATCCCTACTTATGGCAGGGGGGTTGGAACTAGATGATCTTTAAGGTCCCTTCCAATCCAAATTATTCTTATTTCCATGGCCATGGGTACAACCCTGCATTCTCCATCTTTTCCAGGACCTCTTTTCCATCACCCTCCTCTCCCAAGCTTTTACTAATTAACTTTCTTACTGCCAACAGCCAGATTTTTGCCTGCACCCCGAGTTTTACTCTCGCCCCATTCTGCCAGGGGTGGGTTTTCTTGCTAGATTTTTCCTTTTTCCTTAGAGACCTTGGCCCCTGTGGTGGTGAATGGCTGTTTTGTCTTCCCCCTTATTGTGTATGGGGTTGGGTGTGCTTTGTATGACCGTGTGTCCCTCTCCATTGATGGTGTCAGTATGATTTTGTAATCGCGTGTCTCCCTGATTGAGTTAGTGTGCATTTCAGGGCTCCTGTGGATTGAATAATGATGTCAAGGATTGGGTTGTTTGACTGGGTAATGGCCTCTTTTCAGTGGCCTAAGTGAATGTGTCCTTCTCCTGTTTTCCTACCTGGGCTTGGGCAGCATCATTTACACTGGGTGATTCCTTAAGGTGCTCACATGGGATAAAAGAATAACCCTTTAGCTCTCCCTGCCAGTGAGGGAACACTCCTCATTCCTATGGGACACATCTGCCTGCTTCTCAGCAAGGTTTGTGGCTACTGAATTGGAATAATGTTTGTCCAGTGTATTTCTAAGCCTGTGTGAATAGAAAATCAAAGAATAATAGGATGTGTTGAGTTGGAAGGAACCTTCAAAGGCCACCTCCAACCCCCCTGTGGTGAGCGGAGACATCCTGCACTAGATCAGGTTGCTCAGAGCCTCACCAAGCTGGCTTTGAATGTCTTCAGGAATGGGGTCTCCACCACCCCTTGGGGCAACCTGTTTCAGGGTCTCACCACCCTCATGGTGAAGAACTTCTTCCTGATGTCTCATCTAACCCTGCCCTGCTCAAGTTAAACCCTGGTTTAGTGGGAGATGTTCCTGCCCATAGCAGTGGGGTTGGAACTTGATGATCTTTGATGTCCCTTCCGACCCAAACCATTCCATGATTCCCCCTCATCCTATTCCTACATGCTTTACAAAACATTCCCTCCCCAGCTTTCCTCTATCTCTTTCATGTACTGGTAGGATTTAACTGGAATGATCTATAAATCACTATGTACATCCACAGCAAAGTGCAGACTTGCCTTTGTTAAGGGTCATCTTGTGATGACTTTCTCCATTAAGAGGCAGAAGGGCATCCTTGTCACTTAGCAGATGCCTCTGATCTGTGTGTGGCTGCATGATGATGTTCCCATGTCCAGGCTGACCTAGGCCTCCCAGACATAAGAAGGATGGGACTCTGTGGCAGCAGGAAATAGATGTGCTAAGGAATTCCCAGTGCCCCATGAATCTCTGGGTCTCTGCAAGGGCTTCTGTCTTGTGTGGCCATTGTGTGCTAATGCCCTGCGACAGTGCAGCCACGTTTGGGTCCTTTGGAAATGAACAAGAAGGAGTTCAGTGATTTTTCAGCCCATGATTAGGTGTCATTGCACAGATTTATTTGCCCTGCACAGGCAATGTGTCTGGCTTTGAGCTTGCTCTCTGCTTCCTCAGCCAGCAGGATGAAAAAGATCCCAAAAACTTCCCTTGCTCTACCCTCTCTCTGGAGGTGTTTAAGGCCAGTTTGAGCAACCTGGTCTAGTGGGAGGTGTCCCTGCCCATGGCAGGGGGTTGGAACTAGATGATCTTGAAGGTCCCTTCCAACCCAAACCGTTCTATGATTCTATTTTCCATTTAGGATGTTAAAAGGTAACTCCTCAATTCTCCTTGCATTAACTGGAACCTTCCTGCCTTGTCTTTTCTCTCCCACTCCTTTCCCTCCACCTTCCTCCTCTATTTCCCTGCCTGCCTTTGACCTTGAGCAGATGACACCATCCTCAGCCCACCCCTCCCCTTTAGCAGCTCCCACCCCTCACACTGGGGCAGCATCAGGATAATGGGGGGGAGGAGGAGGAGGAAGAGAAAGATGAGGGAGTGAAGAAGGTTGAAGCAGAGAGAGAGCGACCTGTTTGAAAATAATTGGAGGCTGTTAAACAGAGGAGCCCAGCATATCACTCTAGTAATGGAAATAAATTCCATTGTATTTGCATTTTAATTTTCCACATAAACAAAGGCCTGGAGTGTGCTTTGGCTTCGCCAGAATCACCGGCCAGAATTTAATTAGAAATGAAAAGTTTATAGGGTCCCTCTTTAATGCGATTAATGCACAGTTAACATTTATCACGAACATATGCTGGAATCGCCTTTTTTAAGCAACCACCGGCCATGAAATGAATTTCTTTTCAACTTTTTTTCAGCCTGGGTGAGGAAGGCTGTCTCTGGTGAGGCGGTCCAGTGAGCACACTCCTGACAGCTTGGTAAACTGCAGCCCTCAGAGGCTTAGGAACCTCCCCATCCTCACCGAGGAAAGTTCAAGGTGGCTTAGAGGGAAGCATGGTCTAGTGGTTAAAGCCTGAGGTTGGGAGTCAGGGGATCTGGGTTGTATTCCCAACTCTGCCACATGCTCGCTGCATGACTGACTTGTTCTCAGAGCCTCTTTCTCTGGGTGTTTAAAAAAGAAAGAAAAAAAAAGAGAAATCAGCTGGAAGGAAGATATCTCAGCCTTGCCAGGAACTCTCCCAGCCCTCTTGTGTGGGATCTGGGTTTGGATTCTGCGCTTGTGTTGACCTCCCTGTTGTCTGAGCATCCCTACCCCAGCTACAGGAGCAGGGAAACATCTGCAGCATGTCTTGAAGGGAGAGGCTGGACCTTCCTAGAGGGATTTGCCCAGAGGGGTTGTGGAAACCCCCCTCTCTGGAAGGGTTTAAGGCCAGGCTGGTTGAGGCATTGAGCAACCTGGTCTAGTAGAAGGTGTCCCTACCCATGACAGAGGGGTTGGAACTAGATGATCTTGAAGGTCCCTTCCAACCCAAACCATTCTATGGTTGCCTGGATTTGTTTGGGTTTCACATGGCTGGTGTGAGATGAGCATCATCCCACCCAAAAGAGCACAAAGGAGGAATAAAACCAGCTCTTTGCCTGTGCAGCCCTGCCATGAAGGCAACTTGTATTCATGATTGAGGATGTGGGGTCTCCTTCTCTGGAGACATTCAAACCCCACCTGGACACCTTCCTGTGTGACCTGATCTGGGTGTTCCTGCTCCAGCAGGGGGATTGTACTCTATGACCTTCCATGGTCCCTTCCAATTCCTGATATTCTGTGATTCTCTGTGTCCTCTTGTGCTGGTTTGGTCCAAAAAAAACTAGATAGATACGGGGTCTATCAAAACTCCTCCTCATTGTGGTGGGGATGATTAAACCTTCCTCATCCTCAAGAGCCCTGAGGGTGCTTATGAAAAGCTTTGAGCTTCTCTGCATGGGGACACTAGGAGAAGCCCCTTCCAATCCCTGACATTCTGTGATTCTCTGTGTCCTCTTGTGCTGGTTTGGTCCAAAAAAAACCAGATAGATACGGGGTCTATCAAAACTCCTCCTCATTGTGGTGGGGATGATTAAACCTTCCTCATCCTCAAGAGCCCTGAGAAAGCTTATGAAAAGCTTTGAAATTCTCTGCATGGGGACACTAGGAGAAGCCCATCTAGACCTAGACAAATTATCAATATCCTTCCCTTGCCTTGAGATAAAAGACCAGAGGTGAACACCTTCCCCCTGAGTCCCTGCCAGAGCCAGGAGGGCAGCAGGTTTGTCACCTCCCTGCCTCCTCCTGCCTTCCAGTGTCCTCATTGTCCCTTCCTTGTGACCCCTCCCCTGCTGTAGCTGTGTGACAGACGGGGGCTACAACCTCCCCCTGCTCCCACGCTTCCTCTCGGAGCTTGCAGACAAGCAGAGCAAATAAAGCAGCCCCACGGCCGCCCAGTGTTAGTGTGTTAGGGACACAGCAGGGGAAGGAGGAACATGAAACCTCTATTGATCCCTTGAGGAATGATGTCCCTTCCTTATCTTATCAGATTCTCTTCACTCCTCAATTATGGTCTGTTGAAATTGGCCTCTTAACCCAAACAAGATAACCTGGGTAATGAGAGTGGGAGAGGAGAGGAGGGAAGAGGAGAGAAGGGCAGAGTCCAGTGCATTAAACTACAGCTATCATTAGGAATATCTCCTTCAGTGTAACCCTCTCTGCCCCTGCTGTCCCTAGATATCCCCTCCTTGTAGCAGATGAAGTAGCACACATCCACTCCCTGACATATATCACACCTTATTCACCCCTCATTCCCTTAAATGCACTGAGCAGCCCAACATATCACCCTATACAAAGGTATATATGAATATATCCTATGGATATCTACATGGAACTGCAGAGTTCCCATGGAAAATACTATTTCCAGATCTTAAATGGACCAGTAACACTTCCTGTAAGTCTGTACTCCCATCTCCACCTATGAAACTGCAGAATTGCCACGTTACTCCCGTGGAAAATACTATTCCCAGTTCTTAAATGGACCAGTAACACTTCCTGTAAGCCTGTACTCCTAGCTCCAGCTATGAAACTGCAGTGTTGCCATGTTGCCACTATGAAAAATACTATTTCCAGATCTTAAATGGACCAGTAACACTTCCTGTAAGTCTGTACTCCCATCTCCACCTATGAAACTGCAGAATTGCCACGTTACTCCCGTGGAAAATACTATTCCCAGTTCTTAAATGGACCAGTAACACCTAAAAATCTGTATTTCCAGCCCTACTGATATGCCCACACTCCTCCTCATACACTTCTCATGGGGTAAGAGGCATGTTTGGCCCAAATATCTATTGCAAGGAAGATTGTTTGGTGGAACAACAAGGACTGGGCAGCCTGTCTGCACTATCACACCCAGATTTCCATGCTCAAATTGCTTCCCTGTGCACAGAATGATCCAGGAGCATCCAAAGGATGCAGAAGGTGCTTGTGGTTTGGAAAGGTGTTTTGGAAAGGCTTTGATTACAGGGATGGCACCTTCTTCTGGCAGTCTCTCAAAGTCTGTGGTCTCCAGGATTGCTTTACCCTCCACCTTTCACCATACCAAGGGTGTTTCCAGGCACTGCAGAACTGGGGGATGCTGGCAGCAAGAAATGTCCTATTTCTGGTTGCTGAGACAAGCCACTGGGATCTTCCTTCCCATTGAACAGTGAGTTCTGAGTGTATGGAGGATGTATCCATGAACTCACAGTCACCTTGGGCTTTTGGCACATCTCTCTCCCCTCAGTCAAAAGTGGTCCACACTTAAGTCCCAAGCTGGGCAGAGAACAAAGGAACATCCTTCCATGAGCAAATTTGAGATCCTCCATCCACTGCTGTTAGCCCACTAGTGTTTTTTGTCACATACCATGGGATACATCTATCCCTGGATGCTACTCACATGTGGTATCCAACCAGAGCATTTTCTACTGGCATTGCACTCACAGTCTTACTATAAATCATTGAATCATAGAGTTGAAAGGGACCTTCAAAGGCCATCTAGTCCCAAACCCTGCAGTGACAGGGACATCCTGCACTAGATCAGGTTGTTCAGAGCCTTATCAAGCCTGGCCTTGAATGTCTATAAGAATAGGATCTCCACCACCTCTCTGGGCAACCCATTTCAGTGCCAAACCACCCTCATGGGGAAGAATTTCTTCCTGATGTCTCTTCTTTGTTGTGTCAGCAAGTCACCTACTCAATATATAACTCCATTTTTCCTTCTCCATACACACTCAACTTCAAATTTACCTCATTTATATATAAAGCTACCCTTTATGCTCCTCCTTTTTCACCACCTCTCTTTTATAAAGGGACATTTTTTATCCCTGTATCTCAGATACATCTTGCACACACCCCATGTTTCTTCAACACCCCAACCCTGGCTGTTCTTCTCCTGCTGCTCTGGGATTGAACTGTTGTGTTGTCCATTTCCCCAGCAAGCAGGGGTCTCATTACAGGGTTATTGATTGCTTTCCCTGCAGACAGATGGACCTGCCTTTGGTCTCCCCACCAAAACCCACCTCTCTGTGGGCTGCTTGTCACTGCTGCATGGATAAGATTTCACCAGGAGACCACCCTCCATGCAAACATCCTTCACCCAGGCCAGGGATGGTAATAAATGGAGTCAGGCTGAGCCCATAATAAAAGCAATTGAGTGGGTTACCTGGGCAGACATGAGATTTATACCTCCTCATATTTGATGTGATTGTTTTATTGAGTTCTCAGTGCCGTTAGGATGCTTTTTATTTATTTATTTATATGCCTACTGATATGGGAAGGGGAGGAGGGGAGGGAAGAAGGAATTAAGAGCTTCCCACCTAGACTTAAGCTTGGTGGCTGAGCCCTGGCCACATCCCTCATGTCTTTTACCAAGAGGTTTGTTTCAGGTTCTCTGACACCTTGAGAAGTGCCTGAATTATGAATCTAATAGAAGCTAAGGGTGATGGCATAGAGAAAGAAGATGATTTTTTTTTTTTCTCAAAGAAAATTCCTATTTATGCCTTGCCTGTTCTGGACAATGGGCTTGGAATCTGTGCACAGAGAACTCTTTATGCTCTGGCTATAGAAATAGTAAGCACTGGTGTCCCTTCTGCCTCTCTGTCATCACATGGGAGAATTCTGAGATATTAAGAGGTGAAAATTGATTGGAAATTAATATTTTTAAGGAGGTGGGGGGAACCCAGTGATGGGATCTGTGATTTTAAGCTGGGGAAGTGCTTCTCAGCCACCTGAGAGCTCTGTTTTACCATCAGTAGAGGAAAAATTGGAGGTTGGCACTGAATTTCTTACTGCCTGGTATTTCATCGTGAGCCTAACAGTGCTTGTTGTGGGTTTTCCAGCTCCTCCAGTCAAAGGATAGCATGAGAGTTCCAGTTCCTATTTAATAAAGTATGTTTCCAGTGCTTGGGGGGGCTTGAAAAAGGGCCTGTTGCTCCCTGAAAGCTCAAAGAACCTCATTATTAAGTTGTTTTTAAAGTAATTTAATGTGAGCCAAATGAAAATCTCTTAAAATTTAAGTTAGAAAAGAGAAAACAGGTAAAAATATCTACATGGTGTTAAAATTACTCACAGTTTTTAAGTCAAGTGTCTGATTTAGGCTCTGCCTAAAAGCATTTGGGCTGGTAAATATGGCCAGGTATATATATCCAATAGATTTTTTGGGATAAAGAGGAAAAATCCTGGTTCCTTTTATCACTCAATTTAAAGAACAATCCTTTGAGAGAAAAACCCAAAAACCTTTCTGAGACTTTCAGGAACAGGAATCACCATCAGGGCTCTCTACAAAGATGGGATTTCCTGATGTTAACTGCATGGGTGTCAGGCCAACAACAAAATCTCCCCAAAATCTCTCAATTTACAGGAATTTTCCCCCAAAATCAGATCCCTAAATATTTTACCAGTTGTAACCAATGAGATAAAACTCCCTCTGAATCTCAGCACACCTTAATTGAAGAATTAATCTAATCAAAGCTCAGCCTTGTTCAACTCTTTTCAAGTTGTATCTTTTTTTTATTGGAGTTAATATGAAAATCTTTTTGTTTGAGTGGGCTTTAGGAGCCAGAGGTGGATTTTTTTGATGGGGGGAGATATTTGATATATTGCTGGAAACACCACTTTGTTCTCTACCATTCACGTCATCATATCATAAAAGGTCCAGCTGGAGCATTATCTATCTCTTAAGCCACCCCAAGATTATTTCTCATTGTATGTTGGCTTGTTATTAATGCCATCTAGTTATCCACATTCCAAGAAATCAGGAATTCCTGGGGGATACAATTCCACAACTTAATGGAGCTCCCTATCAGGGGATACCTTCTGCTCCTATTTAAATATTTCCTTTCTTATTCCCCTCCCTTCATTCCTGGCTCGGCTGCTTTGTTTAAATGTGAATAATTCCTTCCCCTCTTGGAGAGACTGTGCCCTTCAGCTCACTAGATTGTTCTCACCACTTCATCATCACTTGGCCAAACCACTTAGATTTCCTTCTCTTTTTCTCCCAAAGTCAAATGAGGTGGTTTTTTTGTTGGTTTTCCTTTTTTTTTAAACACATAATAGTGATTCCAGTAAATGAGGTTTAGCCCTGGAAGACTCATTCACCCAGTGCTCAAATTATACTTCCATGGCAGAGAGCAGCAATTTTTAGCAAGCCTGAAAATGTTTAAATCCCAGCAACAAAAATAAAATCAAGTTAGAAAGCTTGAGAGATACAGAATTACTCCTCTCCAAAGCAAAAATGGGGGGATGATAAAAGATATGGCTCTGAGCTTGATGGAATAGGGAGCTCAGAACTTCCCAGGCACAACCAGT
>VZTY01012193.1:29899-41636 GCA_013400935.1 Turnix velox | reverse complement strand
TATTAGGAATCTAGTCTAAAAACTAAAGTACGTGGTTCTGAAATACAGTTTGGAGGCTTAGCTCCTCTTGCTTCTTGCTGTAGTAACTAACTGCCAGTGCATTCTCTATGAAACTTAAAGGATAGAAAGGTCAGCTGTTGCATAACATTTCTTAGATATGGACTAATCCTGCCACCAGGAAGGCACATTGCTCCAATAACAGCCTCAGCCGCACAGTAGAGATGTCATCATTGAAGACTGTCCTAAAGGGGAACAGAAGGTCCAGTATGCCAGGTCTGCTGTCTTCCTGGAGCCTGGGTTACCAACAGTACTATGAACCTCCCAAGCATGGTACAGTCCACAGACTACTAACTGTTACTTATCTTCCAGGTAGGAGGAGAGGAGCCTGTGACTCCTAGAACAATGACAAAAAATAAAAGGGACTTCAGCTAATAAGAGAATCTGGCACATAGATTATTTTTTCCTCACTCCTTCCAATAGGAGGAAGTGATATTGGTGTCACTGACGTAATTTTGGGTTTTTTGACAATGAGCCTACATAGCACCAGGCATGCTGGCATCAAATGGAAACCACCTGTCTCAAAGATGGAAGTGGGTCTTTGCCCAAGAGATAGCAGGGCTGATTGGATAGAGCTTTAAACTAGACAAGAAGGGGGAGTGGGATAGTATTAGGCTTGTCTGTGACAATGCTTGGGGTAGAACATCAGGGTCAGGAGAATGTGGCATTGGTAAGGGCCCTCGACCAGTTGCCCCAAGACATGCTGGGGGAACTGCATCACCACCGCAGTACAACAGAGATGAGCTGGGGGCTCCTGAGGTAGTCTGTCAACGGGGATACTCCCGAGAGACAACGCTAGGGGCGCTCCTCTAAGGATGTGAGGAAGTCATTAGCACGGCTGAAGTGCCTCTGCAGGAACACAAGAGGGCATGGGGAACAAAGAGGAAGCTGCTGTGCTGCTGGGAAGCTATGATATAGCGGCCAAATGTCTTACACAGTCTTACAGAGAAAGTATTAGTTGTGCGATCGGATGAGAGAAGCAGAGTAATATTACTCTTGTAAATGCAGCTTAATGCATATAAATTAATTTTAAAAATTAATCAAGGGTGTAGTCACACTCCTACCTGTAGTCACTTTCAGGACTTCATTGATTTCTTTAGTAATCTGGTTCTATGCACTAGACTGCCAAAAAAAGTTGATTTAGTGAGGTTTGACTCAGCCTGTGGAGTCCTCAAGACATCCTTAAAGCAAAGGCAGAATGGGACAAATACTGTGGCTGCAGGAAATGATCCTTGATTCAGGATGACACTGTGTCAGGACATGGGTTTGTGCCTCTCTTTGGGGGACTTGTGGACTGGGAAACTGCATTAATTTCTTAAGTTTAAAATGGGTCTTGTGAGAATCTTTTTGACAATATACTATGAAGAAGAAAACAGTGTTTGCACACTTGTCCCTGCTGTAAGGCACATTTCTCTGCGAAGATAAGTATTGTGCCTCAATACTTGAGGTGAGATGTTGCATATGGGTGCCAAGTGCTTTATCCCTGATGGTCTGCACAGAGCTGCATTTCCCCGCACTAGGCTGTCCTCCCACAGCAGGGAGGCAGCGTGCCCCAGCTCCTGCACTACCCTCATGGTGCCGCTTATCCCACACACCTGCTGCTGCTGCAGCAGCTTTCCATGGCAGTGGCATGGCTGCCATTTCCACAGGCACCTCCGCATACTCCTCATGTCCCACACACTGAGCTATTCCCACCTGCCTCTGCTGTTGGGTCCTGCCGATGGGGGAGTTAATGAATTCTTCTTATGGACCTACACCATAGATCCTTCAGGTAAACACATGGAACTCCTCCCAAGGTCTACCCAAATGCTACTGGTCTGATCCAACTTCTTAAAGGTTCCATTTTAGTCCCCCAGCTGGGAGTAGATCAAATTTAATTTTCATCCTTTCTCAATTAAATGTCTGGTATGGCATGTGCTTCCATTGCTCAGAACCTGCTTGGTTGCAGCCAGTAGTGGATGTTTTGTGGCAAATACAGAGGTCAATCCAGTCTTGTCCTTCAATTTAATTTACCAAATGCTATTAATCAAGTCACTGCAAAAGGTGAGCTGCAGTTTCCCATCCTCTTCCTCCAGCTCCAAAGTTCAGCTTTCAGGGGGTCTTGGACATCTTGACTTGAGTATGATGAGTCTACCTGTTTAGCTGTCTGTATTTAATAACCCATGGTGCAGTCTGTGTCATCAATGGTACTTCTTCCAGTCTTTCATTGGGACCCAATCTCCTGGCTGTGTGCTATGAGCAGCAAAGTCCAAGGGCAGAGTCTGTGCCAGCTGAGCATCCTTTTGAAGAGACTTTACAACAGACAGTAAGTATCCTGCCCGCATGTTGTTTATATCACTTATTTATAACTTCCCACCAGATTAAGAGATTACAAATAGTAATTCAAAGGGGGAGAACTGATACCTCCTCTGGAACTGGCCTATTTTCTAGATAAAAGATGCTTAATTTTACTTTCCATGAACTCTGAGAATGCCACAAATTATGTAAATCCCATTGTGTTCCTAAGGCCACCACAATTCCTTGAAGAAATTTTACAATAAAGTTAGTTCCCCTCTCTAAGTCCATTGCCTCCATGATTCTATAATAATTCCATACCTTTGAATTATTTATTCCAGAAGCAATTCATTAACTGATCCTGTAGCTGATGAAGCAACTGCAAGTACTTCTCAGCACACCATTAACTGCCATTCTCTTACCAAAAGATATTTAAGTATTCCTGCTCAAAGCATTCCAGTAAAATCCACCTGACATAATTGGAATGGGCATACATTCCTCAAGCAACTCAATTATTATTCAGTAATAATTCTTAACCTTAGCACAAATTAAGTAAGCTTCATAAACCTTAATAACTGATACCAAAGAAAACCCAAAACAAGGCAGTGTACATCTTGACACCATCCACTAATCCACAAATAACTCCCCCTCATGGAGTTGTTTTAGTATTTGTAGGGCCAAAGACTTCGGTATCTGTTGTTTACCATCCTCTGTAAACCAGTCATTGCAGTTGACAACCCAGAGGGAAGGGATGCTATCCAGAGAGACCTTGACAGGCTTGAGAGGTGGGCCCATGCCAACCTCATGAAGTTTAACAAGGCCAAGTGCAAGGTCCTGCAGCTGGTCTGGGGCAACTCCAAACACAGATACAGGCTGGGCAGAGACTGACTTGAGTGCAGCCCTGAAGAGAAGGATTTGGGGGTGTCAGTTGATGACAATCTTAACATGAGCTGCTAGTGTGCAGCCCAGAAGGCCAACTGAAACAAGAGAAGTATGACTAACAGGTCAAGAGAGGTGATTTTGCCCCTCTACTCGACTCTGGTGAGGACCCACCTGGACTATTGTGTCCAGTTCTGGAGGCCTCAGCATAGGAAGGACATTGAGCTGTTGGAGTGGGTCCAGAGGAGGGAGACAAAGACAATCACAGGGCTGGAGCACCTCCCTTCTGAGGACAGGCTGAAGGAGTTAGGGTTGTTCAGCCTGGAGAAGAGAAGGCTCTGCCTATGGCAGAGGGGTTGGAACTTGATGATCTTTAAGGTCCCTTCCAACCCAAACTATTCTATGATTCATTCCCTTTGCTTCACTATCATTGTGTCCAATTCCACCAGAGGAAAACACATTTCCTCTGACCATGTTCGGATTGCTGAGAGCAAAAGAAGGAACTTCAATAGTTCTGGCAGAAATGCTGCCTTTCCAGGCTTCTTCGTCTGCCAGTCAGTTGTCTGTTATCCCTTTTGAGCATCCTATCTGTCAACGATCTCCTTTTTAACAGAAAGTCTAAAGCATGTCAAGAGGTTCTGGTGTCTACTAAAAAGTGTATCTCCTCCCAATTTGGACACCCACACAACAGATTAACAAGGGCTCCAAAGCAGTGCATCCAGTAATAGCAGAACCCCTGACACTCCTAAGAACTCATTTTCATCAGCTGGTGAACTTTCTCATTATGGTCCACTTGCCTCTGCACACACTCTCTTCCTATGTCCTTTCTTACAAGCAGCACACTGATTCCTTCACAAAGGGGGGTGGGGTTGGCCCTTTCTCACCAAGGAAGATACATTTATTTTAAATAGTGCTGGTTGCCAGGATTGACCACCTAAATTCCTGTTGGTGGCACATGCTTTTTCAATAAGTTAATGATCCATTTCTTGGCTTTTTGTCATTATCATCTAGTTTATACAGTGGCCACCACTGATTATAATCAGAGTTTTCATGTTTATGTTACCTCCTGGTAACTGTGAAGTACTGACCTCCTAATTTCTGGTAAGAACAAGGTGTCTGTGATCACCTCAAGCTTGTATGTATCTTGACCCTGTTTTATACATGCGTATGTACATAGTGCTTAAATCCAAAAATTTGAAGGATGAATACTTGCTTTCTGTGGAGTTAAGGTTGACAGATGCTCTCTGCCTTTATTGAGAATTAATTATATCTATTTCTAAATTATGTTTTACGAATCCTGAGAACCTCTAAATACTGGGAAGCAGGATAGGTAGAAATTTTATTCCAAAGAAGTAGTATCAAATATTTTAGAAATAAAAATAGTTACCAATAGCTCCTAGAAATCATGGAAACAGAAAATATAACTCCTGTTGGAGACACTAACTTAGTGATAAAATCCCTAAGTATTAGAAGACTTAAAATTAAGATGAACTTGTGGCATAATGGTAGACTAGGACTGAGACCATTATTTCTGTTCTTTTATAGATTTCCTGAGTGACTTGCTCAAAATTGGTCAGTGCCTCAGTTTTCCTTTCTTCTATTACCTGGCAGACTAATCCCCCATCTTAAGGAGAAGGAGTCCAGAGCTCTCAGTATATTCTGTATGAGTTTTCTCAATAGATATTGACAGTAATATTGTGGAGTCCTGATCAGCTAGTTTCTGACAATCAGTAAGCAATGATCATAAGTTTAGGATTTAAATTTGTTTGATAGAACACTGACTTTTGTGATGTCCTGGAACAGAACAGTAGCTCACAACAATGAGGCTTTACCTGAGTAAAACCACACAGGTATCAATCTCTGGCAGGGCAGACATAAGCTAGATGCATTCTCTCCACATAATTTCAGAAGCTATAAATACCAGAAAGAAACCCAAAAACCCAGACAGCAAAAAGCTACTTCCCTTCTTCCTTTCTGCTATATGTATGAAACTTGGATTCTGACATGTACCTGGAATGAAGCACAGAATTGATAAACTAAGGGATACTGCAGTGAAACACTGCATGTTCTGTCTTGCCAATAATCTTGCCTGGATGCTATTTTAAAAGGTGTCTTTAAATAATGTGAGAATAAGAGCTGCTCTTGCTGACTCTAGCATGATCTCCAGTATGATTTCCTGGCTCCTAAATTGTCAGGATGATGGATTATATATATATATATATATATGTTTTTTTTCCTTGCCTGCATCTCCTGTTGAAATGACTTGAAATGTTGCCTGAGGAGTTACTGAAAATTTCCTTTTTGGCTGGTGTTATCATATCCATGAAGTGAGCACATCTAAAAGAAGGTTTTGTTTTCATGAATTTCTGCTCATAATCTTTTCAGTCTTGTATCTATTGACTCTGTTTTGTTTGGATTTTTTTCTCTACAATCATATATTAAAAGACTGTGTGATTTTTTTTCTAAATTCTGTTGATGCTGTTTAACTGGGTTTGCTGCTCTGTAGTGCAAGGTAAATAAGATGTGTTTTGCTAATTTAAAACAGTGTGTTAAAAGCTTAATATACTACTGGTGCCTACAGTATCTGACTGGGCAGTAAGAACCTTATACTAATATTTACGTTAAAATTTATTTTTCATTTGATATGGCTTATTTTGTAGGCATCAGTCCATCATCTTACTTTGTCACAGCTCATCTAGAAGGCATTGCAGAAAAACAAACCCCCAGATGAACTGTTTAGTGGGAAAAGTTCTGTATAATAGTGTGATACATGACCTTTAAAGGTCTGTTTTAGAAATGGAGCAGGGAAATTGTCACCCAAGCTTAATGTGTGGTATATAATTCTTCCTCCCTACTTTTACTTTAGTTCAGTTTTTATAAATGACATTGTCTAGCAGGAAATCAAAATTTCAAAAGTACATTTTTAATGACATTATAAAAAGATTAGTACTGACAGATTTTTATATATATTTCCTATGTGAGGCCCACTCTTCCAGCCCATTTCCTTCAGTGGTATCTGGAGAGGATCTGATAAGCTTTATACCCTTTTCACAGGTCAAAGGGCATTGTCTTCCCCTTCACTCCAGCTGCCAGCAACAAAGTCAGACATATGTTATCACCATCACACAGGAAGCTGTGAGCCTGCTGGTGTTCAACAAAGTACAAATACAGGAAGAGCGTCAGGTTAGTTAAAAGCTAGTCTAGCTCAGCTAAGGTAGTATATAACTAATAATAATATAGCCCAGTAATGTTTGTATGTTTCAGAATGAAGGAAGGATTAATTGATTTTATATTGCTATAGCCTAAGTAGAGGTATCCTTTTACAGGTGGTATAGTCTCCTGAGATGTGACTGCATTGTGTTGAAAGAATAATCACTTACTTAGTAAGGAGGAAAGCTGTAATATGATTAGTTTATAATAAAGTTCATCTGAACAGATGTGATTTCATACTACCGGTTAACAAAGAAGATGGGAATTGCCTTAAATTTGTTCTGGATTCCCTCATTGCAGCATATACTGTTTTGTATTTTAAGGCAAAAATGATGTACAGAATACTAGTAAGTTCATATAATGAAATGTGGTTGGTCACAACATCTTAATCTTGGTAAAAATGGGATTTTCTCTTCTGTGTAATTTTGGAGTGTGAAATCAACAGGAGCTCTAAGTTTTTTGCACTGATGACCAGTATTTTGGAACTATGTACATTAGTGCCAAATTTGGATCTATTTGTGGCTTGTCTTCTGCTTCCGGTACATTGTTTACTGCTTCAGGAAAGTCTTCCCAATACATTATACAAGTTCCTATCCTCTGACTTCTACTCAGCACAAATCAGGTCAGGCACACTGAGTTCCCATTCCTGTCTCTAAGGACCATTTGAAGCTCTGCTATGATGTGCTGCCACTACCTAAGTTGTAGGCCACACCATAAATAGCACATACAGATATCTGTGGGAATAGAGGACTATAGAAGTAGAGTGAAGACCACTGTCTGCCCCTGCCTTCAGGGATGTGAAGAATGAGGTCTCTTTTCCACTGATAGTGCCAGTGAGTGCAGCACTGCTGCAGTGAGCTGTGTCACTTTGATTTGTCTCATCTGTTTTCTTGGTGTATCTTCTCACTTGGCTACACAAAGAGTTTAATATACTTTCAGAAGGGCCTTAAAATTTTTTACTTCCTATATTGAGGATACTTAATTACTTTCTCTGTGAAAACAGCACTTGAACTTTGGTAATCCAAAGCTATAGATCCAGCATCCAGTGCCAGTGTCCTGCTGTTTTGGAGTGCTGTGTGGATGAAAGGATGTGCAATTGATCATCTTATTTACTGTGAATCTTAGATTTTTGTATATCTACTGATCATAGGAATGGCATTAAACACTCAAAATTTTCCATTAACAGCAGTGAAAATTGGTGCTGATAGTTTCCCTAATATGCTACTATTGCAAAATTTATTCATTTGTAGAGTCAGTAATCCAGTAGCTGGTATTCTGTTCACTGTTGAAATGGAATTTCTGAGGTACAAAATCTGTAAGTATTTTCATAGATGTATCTAGATAGATGCAGATACAGAGATATCTCAAGCTATATTAAATTTTAATGTTATTTTGCATTTAGTGCCTTGCCCTTCTGTAACTCATATTCAGGAAGAATTTATGCTGAAAGTTCTCAGATAAAAGAGAAGTTGCTAATAAAATGGTTGTCCTGAAAGCTATGCATTGCTGGAACAAGAGGTTATAGCAAAATTAATTTTTATATCTATGCCTCATTTGGATTATACCCGAGTATTTCGGGGATGGCATGGAAACTTTCTTAGATGGTGTAAAGCCAGTGGAGTATGTTTTTTGTATCCTCTGCTAATGGTATATTATAAAAATAGATAGTCATTCAATGATAGAGGTAAAAAGGAATTCATACAGACTGCTAAACATTTCTTATTGTTATCTTGTACAATTTTATATGATGGCTGCCTTTCTCATTAAGACAGAGAATTTTGAATAAAGGAAGCCAAATAGCTATTACCCGGAGAAACAGCAGGAACAGAGTATTGTCACTGTACCATGGTGCATTTTTTCATGTGAAATCTGTTCTGATATTGGGAAGTCAGAAAAAAAAAATCTTGTTATGCTATTTCATCCAAGTCTCAGGATCTTTATGAAAGGATTTTATTTGTATGGAAACTGCTTCAAACGTGTAATATGCCATTGTGAAACTGTACTTGTTTTCTGATAATTTGCCACAAGAGGGAGGTGGAGCTCTTCGCAATTTATAAAAACTGATCTCAAACTAGAAGAGTATGGTATGGTTGGTTGAGCTTTGTTTTGTGAGAATTAGAGAAGTAATTCTTATTAGGACCTTATTGTTGGATTATACTGTTTAAAAATAATATAATATGAAATAGTTGAAAATCTTAGGTCAAAATGATGACCAGTTAGTAAGAAAACAATTATTCCATGCTGGGTTTTATTTAGTACTTTAACAGCAAATATGTAATTGTAAAAATTATGATGTAAAAAGCTTTCTTGTACACAATCAACAGGGAACCATCACAAAGAGAATTTTTAATCTCTGAGGAATCTGACAGGTTGGGGGTTTATACACATCCCTGGCTCGTTTATTTGTTTCTAAGCATGCACATACAGGAGGAGAACTGCATTCTTGGGAATGCTTTGGAAAAAGCATAAGCATTGTAATGAAATTGGTTAAGATTCCACTTCTCATAGAATCGGAAGAAGGTAACAAAAGAGTTGATGTCTTTATCTGTTAAAGAAAAGGTTTGGGAAGGTTTTTTTTCTGAGGCTTAGAGAAGAAAAAAAATATCTCAAATAGTAAATGATTGCAAAGATGTTATTTCAACCAGTAGTGGATTATTATCACAGAATATCAGGGACTGGAAGAGACCTCAAAAGATCATCTAGTCCAATCTCCCTGCCAGGGCAGGAACACCTAGATCAGGTCCAGGCAGGTCTCCACAGAAGTAGACTCCGCACCCCTTCTGGGAAGCCTGTTCCAGTGTTGTCTCCCTTACCTTGAAGAATTTTTTTCTTGCATTTATATGGAACCTCCTGTGTTCCTGCTTGCACCGGTTGCCCCTTGTCCTGTCATTGGAGGTCACTGAGAAGGGCCTGGCTCCATCCTCCTGACACTCTTCCTTTACGTATTTATAGACATTAATGAAGTCACCCCATAGTCTCCTCCAGGCTAGAGAGACCCAGCTCCCTCAGCCTTTCCTCGTAAGGAAAAATATGATGCAAGAAAGATAATGCACAAATCCTGTTACTGTCTGTGGGGAAATCTAAACCTCCTTGTTCTTTCTGATTCTGGGAAGATCTTAGTCATTTATCTTTGAAGTCTTTGTTTATATTTCCTTAATTCTTAGAAAAATCTTTTTACTCATATCTATGTTAGCCACATTCTGTGTTTCTATTGTGTGTAGATATTAACTGCCTATTATCTAGAAAAGTTCACAATGCTGCAATAAACTAATTAAATATCTTACATGTCTGGCAGAAATTCAAGATTATGAAAACATCAGCAATCCTGAAAGATATCTGCACACTGAGTGATTTTATGCGGCAGTGGCTTCTTAATTTTTTGCCCTTACATTTCCAGTCTCCTAGACTATTATGTGAGTTTTCTTAGAATCAATGTAATATAATAGTAACAATTTTTAAATGGAGTATATTTAGGAAAGAAATGTTTTTCAAAGAAACAGCATAAATACTTTGGGGCATACTACTTTAATGACTGAATCCCTTGTGATGGACAGCATCATGGAGGCCCAGTTTTCATTCCTGAAAGAGAGCACAGCTTTCTCCTTTATGCTTTGCTTAGCCTTACTTCAATATTCTGTTGAAAATCCCTAGCAAAAAGAAAAAGAAGAATAAAAGAAAATATCTTATGGGCATTGCACTGGTGAAAAAAATAGCTTGATTGGGTTGTGCCGTATAATTACTGAAGAACTAAAGAGGGATTATATCCTCTCTCTATTCTGCTTTTGTAATTGAGTTTAGCTGGGTTTAAAAGTCAAATGTAGGGCATAAGAGAAATTTGCCACAATATGAGCTACAATTTGGTTTGTATCTACTCTTGAGAACTTTGAACAAAGGTCAGCACAAGTTTCATTACCCCTCCTGTTTGCATTTTCCCACACTTCTCCTTTTCCTGTGCTTGAATGTACCTACACATTGTTTTATACAGTGTTTATACTTAAAATGTGATACATTTAAAAACTCAAATATGATGCAATTTTATGACTGGGGTATTCATGAGATCTTTTCATTAATTCTATCCTGTTCTGACAATAATGTTAGCGACTCGCTTTATCTCTGTTCTTTTTTTCAGGTCAGGAGTACTTTCCCTTATATTTACAATGGATTCTCCACAGAGGAATATTTTTTCTTTTTGTTTTCCCTGACTGTGTATTTTCTTTAGAATGCAGCTTGAACATGCACATTTCCTTCAGCACTACATTATTGTGACAAAGAATTCAAAATCTAAGTGTAGGCACTTCCTGTCTACCCTCAATTGTAGACCACTCCATGTGCCTTCTTCTAGCTTGTTATTTGTTCTGTCCTTGATCCCCAGCTGCAAGATGCGAAGATGACTGTCAAAATATTATTTAACAGGGTTTACTATATGTCTAGGAACAAAACGCATTTACACAGAAGTATTTTTCAAATTTTAGTTTGAAACATCAGTTTGAGACTTCATATATTTAATGTTCCTAAGAAATTCCTAGTTCTTTGTTATATGTGATGGACTTTTGGATTTTATACAGGTTTTAAAAACAGCTGGTTCTTGTAGGTCATGGAATCATAAACTCTTTGTGGTGTTCTTCAGCTGTTCAAATGAACATATTTCTGCTTCCTGTCTTCATGCAGACAAATTAATACATAAGCCCAAAAAAACCAGGTGTCATGTATACTGAGAAGTAGAATAGCGTTTTGTTTGGAAGAGTTTTCTACTGATACTGTCTTGAATACCAAAACTATTGAGTTTTAAAAAATTCACAAGAATGACAGTTAACAGGGAAAATTAATGTATTTGAATATGTTTTAAGATAAATGTATAATTGACCAGCATAGTTATTACTCTGTTGACTTTGCATAGAGCAGGAGTTTGACCTACAAAAGAACTATGATTTCCTTCCATCCTTTATTATTCATGCTGGCTACAGTAAGTCTGTAATATGCATTATCCATTTATCCTAGACAGGTTAGCCTGATAGAAGACCAGACAGACCTATCAGCTGTTGCTCCTGTTATGCAGTTACTGTTTTCGTGTTGCCTTCTGTTGATATACATACAAACAGAGCTCCTCCTTCATTGTGGCATTCTGGTATTCTCAAGTGAAATTTGTATACAAAGCTAAAACACAACGTTCCTGCTTCCCTGCTAAACATCTGACCTCAGATGAGCCCCACAGAGCATTAATGCAAGAAATGGAAACACAAAGCCATCACCCACCCATCCCTCCCCCTGCCTAACTGGGCTGGGGGGCCAACAGGCCCCCCGGCCTTTCTCCTCCCAC
>VZTY01012193.1:0-29591 GCA_013400935.1 Turnix velox | reverse complement strand
CTCTGAGCAACCTGATCTAACGTGGGATGTCCCTGCCCATGGCAGGAGGGTTGAAACTTTATGATCTTAAAGATCCCTTCCAACCCAAACCATTCTATACAATCTGAATAATAAACCAAATAGATAGATAGTGGCACAATGACATCTGGATTAAAGTTAATGCATTATACTTTTGGAGGTTAAAGCAGCTTTTAAAGTTGATTTAATAATAGGTTATTAATTGTCAACATAGGAACATAAAGTAATTCCTTACCTGGTATTTTTACATCAATTCTTTTTTTTAATCTTATTTTAAAATACAACTGCAAAACATTTTTTTTCAATACAATTTTCAATACATTTTTTTCAATAAAATTTTCAATACAACTGCAAAAGTTTTTTTCATTGTACATTCTTCATAGTATGACATATACTTCTAATACGGAAATTTGTAATATGCTGATTGCGAGAAGCTTTTCATTCTAGTTTTTTTTTCATTAGAGCACTGACAGAAGAAGCTATTTACAAAGGGAATGCAAGTTTCATAAGAATATCCCTTACTAAGGAAAAAAAAAATGCAAACATCCCCTTATTATTCTTGTTCAAGCACTACTACAACAGCTTCAAAGCTTCCTCACAGTCAGCCAAACAATGGGTCAGCTAGCTGATTTCTGATATGTTTGATGCAATTCTTTTGCACTGACTTGTATGAATTTTCCTTATAGCTAGCTAATTCTACAAAGCAAATGATTTTAATATTTTTAATGGAATAAACAATATACTTCCATAAATTACAGCTGTCAGATCTCTCACATAATTAGAATTTGTAGCTAGCGTATAGCAAGCAAGCATAGTATCCCTGCTGCTGAAAGCTACTCGTGTGTCAGCACATCCATCTAGGCAGATGTTGATGGTGATGTTGACACCACACTTGCTTGCCTGTTTTTCAATACATAGTCTCAGACATTTTTTATTTGAATGTAATAGGTGTTTTTACTTTGTTGGTGGTACAAACTGATTGACACAACCCCCATCCTACCCCAAATTATTAAAGTATGCTTTTGCATGAAAAGAGTATGAACGGAAGAGGAAACAACAGCATAAGCAGACTGATTTGTGTCAAGTTGCATTATGAATCTGGGGATAAAAGATGCTTATGCTTGAACTCATGCAGTGACCTGCATATACCTGAAGTTGAATCTATGTCCCCTTCCCCTAAAAACCTGGTTGTTGCTGGCTTAGGACTATCCTCAGGCTTTACCTTGAAGGCTGTGCAGAGTCTTGAGTGGGTGATTCATGTCTTGTGTGGGACTCTGAGAGCTCTTGGAGCTCAAATTCTCTGGACTACTCACCATTTACTCTTAATTGCAGCTAGGTGTTTCAGGAGTCAGTAATGGTCTGGGAAAATTCTGTCTACTGTAAAGAATTATTTTGATAAGGAAAGTACAGAAAGTGTCTCAAATGTTATATTTATCTCCGCCAATGGATATCTTCTGCCCTTTAACCACATAAAGTGCTATGTGAATTTGGTGAATGTTACTCAATATGAGCTTTATTCATAGGACATTGCTTCTGGTGGATTGTTTTCCTCCATGTCAGTGTAGCTGCTAGCATGTAAAGTTTTTTGATTAAAGAACTATATCTATAAATAATGATATGAGCTGTGTTTAATGATTATATAATTGTTTTGTCTATTTATTTGAGTTTTCATTACCGATGTGAAGTTTACAGATTAATATCACTGATTAATATCACTGAGGGTCTCCTTGACACTTGCAATAGTTGCATATTGTATCTATTTTATTTTCTTCCTCCTTAGTACCTTTTCTTAAGCTAGAGAGAAAGTAGAAACTTGGATGCATTTCCAGGAAGCTAGTAACCATTTATGTTAAAGTAAAAGTTTACAGCAAGTAACAACTGTACTTTTCCTAAACTAATATGGAAGGAATATTTTATGACTCTATTTTAATTTATGAGTTTGATGATATTTATGAATGGAATAAAAATTATGTTGTCATTAGCTATTGGTTGTTTTTACAGATCTGCTAAAGCCTTTGGTGCATTTTTCAGGTTTTGAAAGGGTTTTGAAAATATACCCCCATTAGATTAAAGTTTGGTTAATTACAGTTTAAAATAATCCAGGCACATGCATTGCTTTTTTAAAATTCATTTTAATCATGTTATTCCAGTGTTAATAAAAAGGGCATAGATTGCATTTCATTCTCTTTTCTTTCCTGCAGACACAGGGAGGAAAAGATGCACATCTGGAGTGTTTAAAAAAATCTGTTACAATTGGAAGTCAAGAGATTGTGTCTAATGTTAGTAATGGAAATTTTTGTAGTGATTTTTGTTCCACAGTTTATTAAGCAATACAACGATATTTGTAACAAATGCACATTAAGATGTAGCAGGATAATTTTTATGGTTCATCATGTTTACCTTTGGACTCTGTTCCTTAGAGATTTTTTGTCTGAGTTAGAGATTGAATATGGTCCTATTGATTGTACATGGTTTGAAACTGTTGTTTAGTAAACACAATTTGAAGAGTAAGTTTGAACCACATTAAAGGTTTATTTGTTTAGAGAATTCTGAGAGGAGTGGTGCATTTGGGGAACAGTTCTGCAAGCTATGGATGCCATTCTTTGAAGTGTTTGATTCTTCATCATTCTTCATAGCCTCTAGGTACATACCAGATTTTGCAATTCCAAGAGTTTGGTCCTGCATGGCTGACTCATTTGTCCGTCTATTTTCCTCACACTGACCATGTATCCAGAATGGTAGTTTCTGTGAGAATGTTGTGAGTTTGTTCTCATTACCATGCAAGGCTGACTTTTTGCTTTGATTTTCATCAAGGCATTAATAAGAAGCAACAGCAAGTATATGACTATTACTGTGACTGAGACAAGAACATAGACCTTTTTTTTGTGTTCTGTGATGAAAAAAAAAGTAGTATGAGTATTTCTGAAATGCAGATACAGGATTACATTGAGAACTCGTTCTTAGCTTATACAAAGAATATATCTGCAGCTGTATGTGAAGTAATTGAAGATAGATTACAATCTTGCTCAACTTCTGCTCTCTCCTGACTATATGGCCATAATTATTCACTGTATTTCTGTTGGTTATAGAACTGATTTGTTAAATACCAATGCCAGGCATTTAAACTGCATTGCCTCTGCCCTGCCCCCAGATTTTTTGAGGCACAGTTAAGCTTTAAAATCAAAACTAGACAAACATAGGCAAGATACCAGAACCATATGTGGAACTCAGAACAGTGAATTTTAAATGTCAGTTGTTTTAGACTGTGTAGTATTATTTAACTGTGTATGCTTATACAGCTCATAAAAGCCAATCAATGAAGCATTATTTTTGACCTAAGTGGCAGGCATCTGCATTTTGATTTTGCTGCACGAAATTTTCCATTGGCCTATCTCTTTCATTGCAATGAAGGTTATGCCTGATAGTAATCAGAATATTTTAAAATTTTTTCTTATTTTATCTTGATAATGTCTACCATTTCTATAATAGCATCCTGCTTTTCAAGTATGGCTGACAGAGTATTTATTTCACTGTGTGAAATATTGGATGTCATTAGATGTAATTAAAGTGCTAAATCCTGTGCAGATTCCTTACATGGCAGATAAGCATTTTCAATAAAGGACAAGAAAGTTTTTGTAATGTGCGCAAGGATTATAAAGCTAGTATACCCAATTAAAGGCACACAATCAGGTTGTTAAGCAAAACCTCAGCACTTTCAAGACACTTTTATGATTAATCATAACTCAACAGAAGTTAATTTGTGCTTTAAAGAAAATGGGTAGTGAGCAACTAGATATTAGGCCACACTATCTCTTTCTGTTTAAATTTCTTAAAATTTAAATTTAAACTTCTTTAAATTTAGCTTTGCTAAATGCTTGCAACTAAAATCCAAACTGGCTGACTTTTGCTTGTGTATTGGTTTGAGGTTTTTTTTTAATGCAGGCACCACATTCAAAACCACACTTCTTTGAGAAGTCTTTTGGGTAACCCATTAGTAATTCATGATTCTGCATTCTCCATACTTTAATATGGAACATATTGGTGTTGTGAATTTGTCCAACTACTCAGAGAAGCTACAGTAAAATAATAAAAATAATCAGTCTCATGCAGTAAAGGTTAAAGTTCTTTGAACTCTTTCTGCAACAGATACACTTGGTTTTTAAATCAGTCACTGAAATATAGAAAAATGTAAACCACTGAATAAAAAAAGTCTACCTTTCATTCAATGTTAAACAATTTATAAGAAAATTTGTTAGTTATTTATGGGAAAAAAACAGAGTAATGAAATTGTAGAACACAGATTTGTGCACAAATATTAAAGACATAGATTGAGTAAATACTTAAAAAGACATCTTTTTCTTTTCTGAAGGTTTTATTAGATTTAATGTCAAAGTTCTTATGTTTATTTAAATCCAGGTCTTTAAGTGCAAGCCATCAATTCCTCCTGTCAAAGAATCTGACTTCCAGTAAACCTTTATATAAATATAAGCAAAATAAAACTTTCACAAGTCACCTGTTTTAATAATGGCATGTCTACAAATTCTATAATAGCTTGAAATGCATTCCTTTTGCATGTCATCGAGCTGTTATGTGGGGAAATGCTTCTTTAAAATTAAATGCATCTGCTCAAACCCCACTCAGACTAACCCTTGCAAAAATGCTGTAGAGTTATCTCTGAAAAGGATGTATTTAATTAGAAAGATACCCAGATAGCCAAAATGATCTCCTAAGTCAACAGGATTGGAACAATGAATGGCAAGAAAGAATCAACTCTATTTTGAAGTGGGATACTCCAGATAAAGGAAAAATCTCGTTGGGAGACCTTCCATCTGCTTCAGAATGTTCTGAATTTGAAAGGATTATGTCTTCTAAGGACACAATTAAATGGAGTGCGTGAAGTGGTTTCTCCATGTTACTAGGCTGACAATAGATTTCTATACTTCAATTACTTTAGGAGATTATAAGAAATTCCAGTTGCAATCTCCTGAATCAATATCTTTACCATCATCCTGTGCTGAATTCTTATCTAAGTCTCCTGTACTTTCCTTGGTGCTGCTGTTCCATTTTACACTGCATCAGTAACTAATCACAGAATGAGAACAACAATGATTTAGGACTACTGCCGTCTCCTTTGGAAATAGGACATTGTGACCTATTTCCTCAGTTCCCTATGTAATTGTCAAAATCAGTTTACAAGTGTTTCAAAACTAAACAGTTCTAAAAGGATGAAAATATGTTCTGATTTTGTGGATATGTTTTATTCTAACTCCATGTAATTTTTTCAATATAGAATGATATAGAGTGATTATTGCTGTAATCTGCTTTGTGTCTTGCCTGCAAAACTGAGAGCTAAGAATCGTGCAGAGCAACTTACCAGTACAAATGAGGACAGGGAGAACATTATTTTTTATAAAGAAGAACTATTTGTTTAATCTGCTCAGCACAAATATTCTTTATTTTCAAAGTTGATTTCCTTTTCTGTTGCACCCTTTCAATTGGGAAAACCATAACAACCTTGAAATTTCAAACAATCAGAATTGCCATGCAGACAGAAAATAGAAGTGCTTTGGTTTTCATAAACCAAGTAAAGAGAAAGCAAAACTGAGAGTGTCAAGGTACCATTTCTGAAAAATTTGTAGACATATGTATTTTTAAGTGACGGACCAATATAATCCTATTATTTTGGTAGAATGCAAAAATTAGGTTTAAGATTGTTAGATCTGAAGATTCTGTTACTAGGATGCCTTGAATGAAGCTGCCTGTTGTACTAGCTCCTCTGTTTGCTGAGGCAAAACAGAAGCAGAGTATCTGTCTGGGAATCTTTCCTCCTCCAACCCTGTAGTCTGTGGGATACTGAGCAACAACAAGCTTTTGAATAAATCGAACACGAAACAGTCCATGCAGTATCTCTGGAACAAGTCTGGGCAGAGGAAGATGTTAAAAACATGCTCTACACCACAGCCAGGGAGAACAACCCTACCTAGGGCCTCTGCCAGAAACTACCAGGGAAGACTTGAGGTTGACCTGTCAGGTTTTGGAAACAGGCATACAAAAGATGCAAAATCTGATATAAGACACAATGCCTGCTATACTCCCAACAGGAAAAGAGATGTTGGTGGCATACTAAGGGGTTTGAGCTGCTTTGGAATCTGATGTTCTGTAAGAGCAGCTCCTCTTAGCACCTTGGCTACTGGTGCTGGGTTGGATATTCACACATCATGAAACTGATGCTGCATGGAATAAATGGAGTGCACTGATTACACAATGAACTTGAATGTGCTGAGGAACTCCAGAAGTGAACATGAACTGGCCAGAAGGCAGGGACTTTGGAATGTCACCTGAGGAGGAGGCAATGCATGTGATAGAGGACTCACCATATATTAAACTAACAGAAAATGAGAAGATAAATACCCTGTTCAGAGAGGAGTTGGGGGAAAGCATTGCAAGTGGAAGGCTGCTGTGTGGAGTCCTACACAAGTGTTGCAGAAGCCAGTGAAGGGCAAGGTGAATCAAGCCAGTTTGCAGCTGGCTTTTAGACACCACTGAATGAGAAAAATGTCAGTTCTTTACCCTTATGCTGATTCATGGGTGATGATAAATTCTCTATGAGGGTGGCTATAATAGTGGAATCAGGGTAACTAGCAGCACAAAGGCAAACCTGTTTGTGCGGGCAAACTGTGGCAAGGCAAGACGTTGTTGCCTGAAAAGGGAACCTGATTGTGAAAGTAAATTGTGTACATGCCCATGAGGCAGGCCACTCAGGAGCATCAGCACAACCAGCAGGTGGATTGGACTGCTAGAAATGAAATGGCTTAATGTGAATCTGGACTAGCAAAACAAGAGTGGAGTAGTTATAGCTCAGGCCATCATGGAAGAGATGTGAAATACAGATGGGGTTGAGACTGAGGGGTGAACCTAACCATGGACACTATTGCACAGGTTATCTATGAATGCAGGACACACTCTGCAATCAAGCAAGCCAAGAGGGTAAAGCCTCTTTGGTATGGAGAATGATGGATGAAGGGGAAGTCTGTCAGGTTGATTGTATCACAAATACATAAAGGCAAGTGCCACATGCACACAATTGTGGAAGCAACCACTGGATGGCTTGTGCCCAGTACTACTGCCTGGAACACTATCCTGGGCAATGAAAAGCAAGACCTGTGGTAGCACGGTACCCCAGAGAGAACTGAGTCAGACAGTGGGACTTATTTCTGGAACAGCCTCATTGACACCTTGTCCAAAGAACACAGCTCTGAGTGGGTGTATCACATCCTCCATCATGCACCAGCCTTTGGTGATGGAACGATACAATGGACTGTTAAAAAGCAATGGGTCATGGGGCTTTCAAACATTGGGATACACATTTAGCAAATGCTACTCAGTTGATTAACTCCAGAGGATCTACTGATCATAATGACAGATGGACTTCGGTGAAAATTCGAGTAAGGTGTAGCAGTGATGGGATTAGACTAGACCTCAGCAGGTGATGCACAGTTGGACCACGGGCATGAGCTGCATCAAACACATCAGCTGCAAACTTCAGAAATGAAAAATGCAATGATTCAGCACCACACATCATATTTTCTACCCTGGGAAACTGTTCCAACAGATCGAGCCCAAAGTCATGGATTAAATGAACTCAAAGGACATTTTACAGGGGTGTGCCATAGACCAAGGGCATCATATCTGTATGAGTATACATGTACATGTGGCAATAGATTGGAAACTATTATCTGGGCATGATACAGATTGTATGGAATAAGGGGTGAATAATGACCTGGTTCTGGTGGGGTTAATTCTCCCTAGGCAGGAATTTGCTCCTTAGGAGCAGGCTGTGGTCTCCTAGGTCAGGTCGGTGAGCGGTAGTACCATGATTGTATTTGTACATTCCTCTGTGTTACTGTTCTTGTTGTTTTTGTGTTCCCTGCGTTGCCTTTTTCCTTAGATCCTGCCTCTAATGGACAGTTTGAGTGAGCAGCCACATGACTCTTTGTTGCCCTTTGAGGCCAAACCAGTTACATAATTCCTTTAATATGGACTACAAGGTTTCACACATTAGATACTTTGTCCTTGTAAGGCTTATGTTTTATTATTTGTTGTTTTTATTTGTTATTTTTTCTTTATTATTTGTTTTTATTATTACTCAATTATTACAAAGTAACTATTAAGCTACCTGATATTGTGATATCTGTTCTGTGGAATGTAAGACCCTGCATACTTTTCCTGTAATACAGAGTGGGAGCTATAAATAATCAAAAGTTAACCTTAAGGTGAGGGCTTGATGTTGCTCTTATGTGAATTCAGACTGTTACAAAAAGTTTATCCATGTACATGCACTGCAGCCAGTTATGTCACTTTTGAGACACAGCTGAAGTGTTCCTGTTATATTAGCAGCCATGTGAATGATGACAAATGTCATCTTTTCTGTATTATTTTGAGATCATGTGAACTTAGTCTAATTTTCTGGCTGAAACTAATGTTGGAATGATCTAAAAGCTGTATACTTCCTCTCAGCTTTATTTTCTCATGCTAGCTGAGTAAGACCAATATAAATCATGTCCCATTAAAAACCGTTATACTATCTCATGAATGCTTGAGAGAAAAAGATTAGTAAGTAATGGAGTGGTGAGGGTAGGCTGCTCCAGAAATGAAGGTGAGCCAGGAGCTGAGCACAGTTGTGCAGACAGCAGTACCCAAGTGAGGTAAGAAAGGCAAGTCTAGTGAGCAGAACCAACCTTTGATACAGGCATGTCTTCATCACAGAGAGCTCAGGTAAGGGCAATTGGTACAGGCTCAGCTTAAAAGCAGCTTCCAAGGGAAGGGTTTCTGACCTAGCTCTGTGGTGTTGTTTGGGAGCCTCTCTGCATGGGCAGTGAAGGAAGGAGGACAGCCTGCAGCTGCACTCTTTAGTTTGGCCCTGAGCCCAGGCAGACATGCCTCCAGGAGGGGGAATGTGCTCAGGGCTATTGCAAATTCTTTGTAGTCTTTAAACTTTTGAGAATACTTGAAGATTGGTATAATTCCTTCTCCATTTTCTAGTAAATCTTTAAAATTCTTATTTAGAGCCTTGATTTTTCTCAGAGTACTGGAGGCTGAAGATCCTTGACAGAATACTATGTGTGTTGTGAACGTTCGTGAAAATTAAAGCCTTGTTTTATTCTCTGCTTTACTTCTTTATTTATTATTGTTATTGTTTTGCTGTTGTGCTGATACTTCACACATTGAAGCATTGGCATCTGAAGTATGATACATGCTGAATGATATATGTAACTTATCTTTCACTTAGTTCCATTTTATTGATAATTAAGTAGTGACATCTGTGGGAAATGTCACTGGCTGCACAGGGTAATGAAACCATAATGTAGGAGTTATTTTCTTTTACATGTTCTGGTTAGTTCCCTGAGATGCCATCATGGCAAATTCATCTCATAATATGCCTGTCTCTTAGCAAGTCTGTCTTAAAACTTTTGTGATCACAGTTCTCCTTGTTTCTGGTCTGCCAGAGCAATTGTTTGTGGAGAACTGAGTGTCTGAATTAATTCAGGGTCAGAGCAACACATATGAAAGAGGGCTTTGTTTTGGCAAACCCGCATCAGTTTAGGCTTTTAATTATGCTAGTTATTTTGAGGTAAAAGAGAAGAAGGAAAAAAAAAAAATAGGCTGAATGCGGGAAGGCTGTGAGTATCAGGAAAAGCTACTAAAGCTATCATTTCTGCTGTTGACCTATTGGGTGCAGGAGCCTTTAATTGTAGAGCATTTTGTGCAACTAATGGTTTAGGCACAAGTATATCTCCATCTTCTAACTCCTTCCTTGCTGCTTCCTCTGTTAAATTGTGTGATACCACTTCCATCAAGGTGAACTGGCTTAAAGGGAGTATGAAGTGTATGGAGAGAAGGAACACTTTGTGACCTATTTTCTGACTATGTCTTGGGAAATTATCTAGAATGCACTAAATTAACCATGAAGGAACTTATTTTGTACTACACTTAGGAAGATTGTTTTAGATGCCAATTAAATTCCTTACTCTGTTCAGAAGAAAATCAAGTAAAATCTTTGTTGGTTTGCTCTAGCAGATCTTATTTGATAGCAAATTTAAAAGGCAGTTAATCTTCTTAGAATAGTCAAAAGTGAAATAAACTTGTAGTGGAAATTCAAAGCTTTTCCTGGCTTGAATAATAGTCAGTTTAAAAGAAAATTTCAAAATCTTTATCAATTATAGATGGATGTAATGATATTAGTGCATGTCGTTTGGTTTATGCAATGGTATACCGACAGAATGCAAGAAATTGAATGTAACTAATACTCGAATACCTAAATATAAGAATGAGAAAAATGGAAATGTAGTCCTACAATTCTAAGTTCCTTTACTATTGCTGGCTCCCTGCCAGAGCAGCATGGACTTAACTTGATGATTTTCTTTCCTTATCCCTGGCATTTGACCATAATGGCTCCATACTGATTTTAGCAACTAGCAAGCAATTTCATGGCCCACTGGAATTCCTTAACTTGTATGTAGTGACTTACACAATTCTGAATGGAGCAGATCTGCTTAGACTTACTGTGTTGGAGAGGGTGATTATTGTCTGTTAATTTTACTTTGTCCTTGGCAAAAAATTTTTAAAGTTCAAAATAAACCAGAAATGTCTATTACAGTAAAAGAAATCTATTTCAGATTGCTACCTCATGCATAAAACTTTTTTTAATGAAGCAGGAAAAGGTGTTTGTCCTACCGAAAAGACTAGCTAGCTTTAGACTTTTAAACTTTTGTCTGGTGTATTTAGAGACTGAGAATTATACAAAAACATAAGAGAAAATTAATCCAGGAATGAACTGTGCAAATCTGTCATGAATCAATGCAAGTAACATTTTTAGATATTGCTTTACAGTTTGGTTCTAATCTCAGGGCTGTGACCTTTAATAAGGTCTCATCAAGGTTTCTTTGCTTAGTTGGGGCCCTAATTTGAAAGTGACTGAACTTTAACAATAGAGTCAAGGAGTATATCCAAAGTAGAACTACATAATAAAAAGTACCTTAAATATCTGCTTTGAAATATTGAATTGTTTTATCCCAGATTTCTGAGACTATATGATGTTCAAAGATTATTTTAATGCAGATTTTCCTGAATGTGTATTCTGGTCTATTCTAGACACTGGTAATTGGAATTAAGTCAAATTAATATATGTATTTAAAATGTCTATCCCAAACCAGTGTTTTGAATTGTAACAGAATTGTCTTTAAAAATGACTATTTATATATTTTTTGGTGATCTGGAAAACTCCTTAACTGAAACAGTACTGTAAATGTTATACTGAAGAATCTTTACTCTGGCTACATCTGCATGAGGGAATCTAGCAGAGTATCTCTTATGGCTTTTCTTAGACTGCTCTCAGAAGGGCTGAGTGGTACATCCTAAGTGTTTTGAGTTTCTAGGGTTTAATTAATGCTGGTTTCCTGAGTATATTAATTCCCTGAAAGTAATTTCTTAGTGTACCACCAAATCTTAAAATGTGCAGTCCAAGTTATAATTGAGAACCTAGTTCTTAATTTCTCAACATTAGCGTAGCTTCAGCAAAAAAGAGATTGCATGGAACTGATAAACATGTTGTTTTGGATTTAGTTTGAAAATCAAATTGTTCACACAATTAGAATGACTGCTGTTAGAAAAAGGTTTGTCTGAAGTCTTAACCTCCTTGCCCTTCTCTTAGATTAAATAGCATTTAATACTACCAGTCCTTTGAAGTTTCCTCTTGGGGCTAAAATGAAAAGGAAAAAAAGGTAAAGCACATCCAAAAATGAATCCTGGACAAAGTTACTAACTACAAGATGATGGAAAAACTTCTGTCACCAATAAACTGTATTAGATCCTTTTTTTTTCATCACTATTAGAGTTAAACAAATTAATCTAATGCTTTATATTAACTCACATGAGAACTTTGGAAAGGTTTTCATGTGTTTGGTTTAGTTCTTGAATTTTACATAAACTAGGACCATATTTTCTCTCTGTGTGTTCTTGACATCCAGTTAGGTCCAGGTATTAAACAGACAGAAGCCATGTTGGTTCTGTGTTGATTATCCAAACTGCTGCATTCAGAAACTCAAACTTTCAAAAAATCAGAGAACTGAGTGACAGTGCAAGAATCTATTGCGTATATTAATCTTTTCAACAAATAAAATATTGTATTTTTCATATCTTGTTAGTTGGGATAATTTCCTGAGTTGCTATTGCCTCATTCAATGAATCTTGGTTAACCTTCTCTCTTAATTAATTTTGAGAAAGCATGTAAGTGTAAGCCTGCAGATTAATTCTTATTTTTGTGTGTACTTTACCATCTGCCAGAAGAAACATTTAATTTCCTGGTGGTGGGAAGTCCTGTTTGAGAAAATAATCCCATTCTTTCTGCTTTTATTATGAGTTTCAATATCTTATTGCTTTCTCAACAATGTACAAAAGAGAGATCTCTGTGAATTTGAATGAAATAAACAGTTACAGGAAATATGGCTGATCACCGGCTTGTATTCCTAACACAAATGTAGTAATCTAGACTGAGATGCAAATAGCTTTGCTAGAATTTTTAAAATGCTGTTTTGAAGAGCTATAAATGCCTCCTAGACTTCCAAAATAGATAAATCATCTCAAACACATGTGCAAGATTAAATGTCTCATGGCTTCCGAAGAGCAGATTGCTCTTTGACAGTAGGTGTCGAATATCTCTTGACTTCTGGCTAACAGTATGCCATTGAAAGCTGGCTCTGTATAAGCTTCTGCTGATGGAATCTGCAATATATTCCTATAGATAGCAGTAAGTAAAACCTCTGTAATATGAGCTGTTGCCTAATAAAAAGCAAAATCTATTCTTGCTAGTGCTAACTGTGACAATTGAGTGATTTGAGCCAGCTCTGAGCTTTATCTTGTGCTCTTAAGAACTGCTGCTGTATCATCCTTCTGAGCTTCATTTGTTCAGGGCTCACAGATCTTGTCTTGCTGTTCAGGCCCTACTAGTTTGCTTGTTTGTTAATTGTATGACATCTGCAATATAAGTTAGTGTAGTCCTTTTTTGATAAAAACACAACATTTTCCACAGTGTTTAGTAGAATGTCCAGTATTTTTAGAGCGAGGTTTAACCTCATGCATTATCTTTATTTTATAGACTAATTCTTTTTCCATCAAAAGATGTGGAAAAACTCCTATCACTCAAACAACAATGATTATTTCTTTGTGATTTACATCTTGTAAAAAAACTTTGTCTGCCTTAAAAAGACTCCTGTAATTAAAAATTTCCATCACCTAGTTATTCACTTTCCTTATCCTTTATACAAGAACTTCTAGATAAAAAGTGGCAAAAGTTCACACCTGGACTTGTTATTAGTGTAGCAGAAATTATGTTAACTAGAAATAGTTCATATGATTAGTTTTTTATAGTAATATTGATGGTTCAAGAAAACATGCAACCAACTTTATCACACTTTTATTAGAATAATTAGAATAATTTGTCTCCTCCTTGGACACAAATGCAAACTGAGTGTTACATCTTGAATTCAACTACTTTACCTAGGTCTTTCTCTTTGAAAGTTATCCCTTTATATCCCACTATATCTGAAAATCAGTAAGTTTTAGTTTTTCTTAGTTTTTGGCCTGAATATAGAAGCATATTTCATGTGTTGTTTTTCTGGAGGGAGACAGAAAGGAAATAAAACAGTGTGTTGGCTGGGGTAGTCTTAAGGAACTACACTAGTCAAAGAGCAACAGACTTGCTCTCTACAGATATCAGTGTGAGCTTTTCATGAACTCAGGAAAGGAGCTGCAATGCCATTAGGAACAGACATTAATAGAATGCAGAAGAAAATGAGCATCTGCTCATTCCTGATGTCAGAAGGTCCATTAAGTAATCAGAATGATATATTCACAGATATTCACATTTTGAATATAATTGCCCTTTTTTTGATGTCAAAGTCTTTTCTTTAGCTATTTAGCATCTATAGATAATGCCTACTCTAGTTCTTTACTGCTGCTGTTTCTTAAAAAAGAGGAAAATTGTATGTCAAAAACTATCAATTTCTTTATTAATACTTTATCCCTGTCCATCTGCTTCATAACTGTCCTCTGTGAATGAGTAGAATTTGCCTTTAAATTGGAAAAGCTAAAAAAAAAGTGCTCATTTGGCCTTTGTCTGCTGTTTTGGGAGCAGATAGACAGGTGGTGTGGCACTGGCCTTTCAGGTTCAAATCAACAGTATTTAATATCTGTTGTTAATGTGGAGCCAAATCAATTATTGAATTACTAAATATGAATTATTTACCTGAGTGATTAATAAATAAGAAATTGATGTTGAGGAACCAACCAACTGATTAGGAAGAAGTGTAGGGGTTTCAATGGAATTTTATAAATGATAAATGATTCAAGAAATGAATCTCGTAGATGAGAATATCACCTGAATACTAAAATGGAGATAATTTGCATGTTATCTTGGAGAAAGTTCATATGCAAAGCTACAGCATGAAGTACACTTAGATGGTATATAAAGCAAAATGCACATATTTTCAGTAGATATCAAAACGTTCTTCACTGTAACGTGACTGTATTAGTCATTCATTTGGATATATTCAGAAAGAGCCTTCATTCCAGCCTTGATCTTTAATTTTGAAATATAATGTGACTTGAAATGATGCATTGAATCCGTGGAGAAAAATGTTCTCTGTTTATACATTGCACAGTAAAAGAAATAAAAGTGATTTTTTTATGTTGAATCTTTTTGGTGCTAGAGAGGAAGCAATGAAGAGAAAAAGCCTTTCAATCAATCTAAATTGTTATTCTTTCCTAGAAAAGATGTATTTGTATTTTGATGTAATGAAAACAGATAATTATATTTTTTCCTCCTCCAGCATATTTTGTCCCCACTGAAGTCAGTGACAAAACTCACCAAATTTTTCATCTATTCTATGATAGCATTACAGTTGGGTACTACTAGGCTTTATTATCAAATCTAGTCTATTATTAGAGGCCTTGCTTCAATCTGGAAGGAAATAAGAAAATTAAAGTTTCTGAACTGTTTTATTGGAAACAATCTTTTCTTTCATGTAATGAACATTTCATTTCCTTCAAGATCTTGCTGTTGCTTATTGAATAAAGCAGCATTTTATTTTTTCTTTACTGACTGATGAAATTTCAATGAGCCCAAGTTGGAAGTTTTTGGGATGAGGAGTAGTTTTAGTTTGCACATTACAGAAAAATAGTGGAGTAAAACTAGAAAAAATAGTAATGTAGCAATTAAAGTAAGTAACTAAAGCTGTATTTTCTGTTTTCTCTGTCAAGTCTCTATTGCTGAAGACTTGGAGTGAGATAATATTGACAGCCCTGACATGTATTACGATTATTTTTCTAATTAGTAACAAAATGTATTTCTTTTACCACTGTAGCTAACATTCATACTGTAGTTCAGGTATATTAGAGCACCATCAAGGATGAGGAATTCTGTGTTCACAGGTTCACAGTCTTTTTCTGTGTCCACAGCTGGAACAGTCATTACTGTATTAGACAGGAAAAAAGGGCTGTTGTCATTTCAGTAGTTTGTATTAGGGCTGTTATCATACTGGTAAGTATTTAATAAAAAGGGAGAGAATTTTTCATCTTGTCCTTTCAGCAATGATGATCAGCTACTCATCTTTACATGTAAAAGATAATAGAAGATATATCCCTGCAATATATTTAATTCCCTGTTGTCATTCCTCCAGGACAGCATTTACCAAGGAGTTCGGAAACATTAGCTAACATGTAGTGGGCAGTGTCCTTCTATAACCCCTGCTGTGCTCCAGTTCCTGGGTGTAGCATGTTGCACAGGAAATGAATGTCAAGGAAAGTGAAAATTCATTTATAAAAAAGATCATATATGCTGTGTACAAGCCTTGAGAGCAACTCTGTTATCCATTATAACATTTCAAATGTCACAGAAGAGCCTTAGTAATCTCAAAATGAACACACAGCTTTGAATATGTTTTGTAAATTTGTAAAATAAAAAAGTGTAAATGCTAGTTATTAGACTAGAATTAGTGATAAAACCACAGACTTGCCATGTTCTGTCTTATTGATTGGCTTAACTTTTAGTTGAACTTATTTATAAACATTCCTGCCATTTTAGAAACACAACATTCATATTTCTTTCTTAAGAAACACATGACTTGTTTGATCTTTTTTCTCTCCTTCTCATCAAGTGCATGAAGATCGAAAATCACATATTTTGTAAAGAAAAAGAAAAACAAAGGAGAAAGCTGATTTTAAAAAGTATTATTTGGGAGACTTCTTCAATCAAAAAATCTGAAGCATTGAGAGATATGTAATATGATTACAAGAAATGCATCTTCTCATTTGCAGCGCAAGACTTGTTTTGTGGAATGGTTTCTTTGGAATAGAGGGGAAGGTATCTTGGTTTTAATTTAGTTGGAAGTTTGCGTCACTCAAAACCCATACAAATAGTTTTAGCTGCCTTGGAGAAAAGTTTCAAAGTTGTTAATTATTTGTTGGAATATCAAGTATGTTCTGTATTATTGCTTTCCTTTTGTGTGTATAATATTTTGAATGACATAGTGTAGTCTGCATTTTCCCCATTATTATGCCAGATTGAAAGAATACACAGTACAAATGTGTTCTTCAAGATTATTTGTTTTAGAAGATGACAGGCAATGTACAGAGAGGAACATAATCTGTTAGACAGAAACCTACTATTCTCTTTGGGAAACTGCAATTTGCTGGAATTCCTGAGTCAAAGACATTGGTTAAAAGTCACTTACTGCAGGGGAGAAAATAAAGTAAGATAAATGTATTTGAGAACATTTTATTGCAATTCTGAGTGGTTTCAAAAGTTATATTTGTCAAGGGTCATAGAATGGTTGGAATATAATTGAAAACAGGCTTCTATTAGTAGCCTATGTTAGGATATTTCCTTAGTGTCCTCACAAAGATTTAAAGCCCCTCTAAATGTCTTTCTAAATAGAAAATATTTGAAATGTGAATATAGGAAGCAAATTTCTCCCAAGAAAAATACTGCAGGAGACTTTGGGCATAATAATATTGGGCCTATTTATTTTTTCCTTCATGGTTACCTTTCAGGGAGAAAATAGTCTGAAGGCAGAGTTCTCATATAATTCTCCAAGAAAATAAATCAAAACTTGTGAAAAAAAAAATCATAAACACTCTTGTCATTGGAAACTCAGTTTCCATCCTCCT
This sequence comes from Turnix velox, assembly GCA_013400935.1. Taxonomy (NCBI): domain Eukaryota; kingdom Metazoa; phylum Chordata; class Aves; order Charadriiformes; family Turnicidae; genus Turnix; species Turnix velox. The sequence continues at coordinate 12,350 of VZTY01012193.1, read as the reverse complement.
ATCTGGATAACTCCCAAATAGGTCAGATGGTGTCTCAGAAACAGGAAAGGTAATTAACATTTCTGAGAAGCCTGTGTGTTCCAATGAAAACCACTTTACTTTGCTATGGTTTCTGACAGGGCTGTATCCTTTTCTATTCCTCACCGCTCTTATTCATTACCCCAAGGGAACATTTCCTCTTTTCTGCAAGTAGTAGATTTAATGCTTTGGAAAGATTTCTGTATTCCTGACCATTCTTGACATTTAAAACCAGAACTCGTTAGAAGTGTTCCAGCTCATTAAACAAATTGAATTAACTTACTTAGTCCTCAGGACTGGGAGTGGCAAAATGTAATTCTGCAGAGGTGGCAGCCTGGTCAGTTCTCAGCCTCCCACCCTGTATTCTTCCACTTCGTTATGCCCAGTCTTTCTGGAGAGCTATATGACATCTGCATGGTTTTTTTCCCCTAACCTTCTCACACAGCCTCAGCTTTTATGCTGATATTTGCTGATATTTGAGGCTTTAGGCACTTGCTTTCTTTGCTGACTATTAAAATTGATGCATCGTATCTGCCATGTAATGGTTAATACAATAGAAAACAATTAATTGAGATACAGTTTGTGCCAGGAGAACATTTCTCAAGAAGCGAAGATGAACACCCAGTTTCTGTTTAAATCCATCTGATATCACATGTTAATTAAATGTTTCTGTTAAGAAGGAACATATGGTAATATTTGTAATCATGAACTAACTACTTGAAACAAACAAAAGCAATTGCTTTTCATTGCTGTGTGTCTGTATGTATTCATGTTTTAAAGATATATTTTAATCAAGGGTTTAAAATAATTGTAGATAACAGTGGCCTAGACAAAAGCTGACCCAGCCAAAAGCATTCTGAGCTTGTCACAAGATCTTGACATCATTCACAACATACAAATACATCCTTGCCAAAATTTTTCAAAACACAACAGCTGCAAGTTTTCTTTTAGATGAGAAAATTACTGAAATAATACCTTAAGGAAATTCATAGCTAGGGGAGCTTCTATCACAAATGCTTTGATATGTCTTTAAAACAGAGAATTAAAGGATTTTTTCTGTCAAATTATTTTAAAATTAAAAATAACTAAAATGATTTAAAGTAAGCTACATTATGAATCTACTTTGATTTGACTATAAATAGAAATTGCACGCTGGAAATCCAAGTCTCGTTATAAAGACAGAGACCAACGTTTTCTTTTAGGGTCATGGTAATTAGAATGTCCAAGACTTAGGATTCCATAACAAGGAATATTGCTATGTTTTTTTCTCTAGATTTTCATCTAAGTGATACTTCCATTTGGATTTCAAAAAGTTAATTTCCCCAACATTTTATTTCTTTGCTGAGGAAATACATTAAAGTAAGACATATGTGGATAAATGGATTTTTACAGAAAATTCATATGTAAAATCAAGATTTTATCAAAGCTTTAAATAAGTGTCTGTACTCAAGTAATTTTTGTTTCGGGTCATGATTTTTAGACATATTTTCTGGATGACACCGCAGACGAAACCAAAAAAATGTATAAAGCCAGAGGACTGTCTTGCCTAGCCATGTCCCTGACAGAATAAAGCAGTGGCGAATCAGAAAGAACACAAGATTGGACACCTCCTGCTATCGCTGTGTACTGAGCATAATGGGCATAAGTTTGGTAGCAGGAGGACTGCAGGGAGACATCTGTGTGTGTAGACTGGGGACTGTTCTGCACCAGAAACACCTGGCTCCATTGTGAACCCACTAGCACCAGAAGTAAACCAGTCAGGAGAGTTCGTGATGCCTCTGCATAAAAATATTTATATGGACTTTGCAGCTAGGCAGAAAAAAACTCAGGATATTCAAGACACAATAACAGGGCAGGGGTGCACCTGTTAGGAGCAAAGGACAGAAGGACACCTGAGCAGGGGCGGAGGATAGAGAAAGAGATGCTGAAGGAAAGGAGGAGAAACAGGATGGATATCAATGTTGGAAGGGTGTTTGAGCAGAAGCAGAAGTGAAAAGTTGCCTGAAAAAGACTGTAGAGAAGGCATAAAAGAAGGTATAACCCCAAAGGAGAGTGGCTGGTAGAGGAATACACACCAGAGCAGGGAGATAAGAACCAAGGAGCAGCAATAGAAAAAGAATCATTGTTTGCTAGAAATCAATTAAATTGATTTACATTCACCAACTGTTTTACTGTTCATGACAGCATGCCTTTCCTTCTCCCCAGGCATCCAGAACTATTGCTTAGACATCTTAGAGAGCATACTTCTGCCCTGTCTCTGTTTCTGAGTTTCAGATCATGAATTTGTTCAAGCTTTCTCTGTATGTTCATTTTGTTGTCCACTTTCCAACCCTCACTCCCTGAAGAATCCTGGTCTGTATTACAGAGCAGCTTATTCCATCCACTTGATGTTTTCAGTTGTCCTTCCTGGGCCTTTTTGAAGTTGAATATATTATTTACAATATATCCATCCTTTCTGAGGTTTCCAGAACTGCATTCATCACTCAGGATGTGAATGCAGCAACATTTTACACAGTCACAAAATGAAGCACTTTGTCTTGTTTTCCATATCCTTCTCACATGCCATCTGATCATCTGTTGGCTTTTTTGGCCAGTGATGATTCCACTATCCTGAGACATAGAAACAAAGTTAAACCAAATAAGCTGTTACTGAGCAGGCATTTCTTTATTGCAGCGCTGGGCAACTCAGGGGACAGCTCCTCCATACTTGTGCAGCCAGGTCTCGAAATCATCAGCATTTATCAAGAGATTACATGTATAATCATGAAACTCTTATCTATGCTAATACAGGTTCTTGCTTTGTATGCTAATTTGTATCTGCCCTCTTGTGCAGTCTCATTTAGTCCTGAAGAAATGGGTCACTGGTAGTTCCGTATTTCACCTTTGGGGACAATTCTGCTGATCCTTTATGTTTTGAGGACTTTGATTAAGGAACACAACTGCAGCATCTTGTTATCTTGTTTATACCTCTGTGACACTTGTCTTTCAATCTTTTCTTACCTTGTTAAAAGTTAGCAGACCCTGACCAGGGCATCCTGACCAAGCCAAATTCCAAATTCCAAGCCATGTTTGAATTTTCTCCTGCACTCACTCAATTCTTTTCTTAAGCTGTAATTACCAGTCTCAATTTCAGTGTGATGCTGGCATGGTTCAGATTCTGCCCGTCTCTTCCTCCACAGTTTCATCTCATGCACTTATCTACCTGGGGGGTTTGATATGCTTTTGAGTAAAATTATGAGTAATTTCAGAAATCCATAATATGAAAATATGCTCTCATTGAACTATACGTTGTCTTCAGAATTATGATGGTAAAAAAAAAATCAAGGTTACTTCACTGTGTAAAACTTCCCTGAACAGACAGTGAGAAACATAATAAAGCATTTCTGGTTTTAGCAAGGAAGCATAAAAGAATTTTCTTGCATCAATTGTTGATTTTATGCACTGCATTTTCCTTAAAAAAAATCCAAAATAATAATTGCCCATGTACAGATTACTTTTTAAATGTGAGGAATTTTTGTTACCATGATTGTCAGAGAAATGCATGTAATTCTGAGTTTCACATGCCTGGAAGCTACTGTTCACACCCAGTGATAAAAACCATGCAGAATATTGATGTAACTGGGTGTACTGTAGTTCATCTGCTGACGTGTCTGCCTTTTGGATTCAGAAAACATCAGCTGGACAGAACATTGCAGTTAATAATAAATGGAGAAAAATATCAGCAAATACTTTCTTCAGATACTCAGGCTTGTGATAAGAGTCAGTTTATCTGCTTCTGATTTTGAATTAGTTCACATATTTTCACAGAATTAAAAAAAAGTAATATAGTTAATCATGCTACCTAATTTACTTACTGCTACACAAGGCATGGGTTTCTTTTCTTCCATCTAGTTCTAGCTACTTTTTTAGTTGTTTAATCATCCTTTCTTTTTTTTTTTTAATTTGTCCTCTTTCTTTAGGAGAGGTACAGAACTTCGTGTTCACAGAATTTCTCAGCTGGGGCACGGTTAATTTTCAGTAATTTCAGGCCTTTATTTAAAAAAAATTGTTTTTCTTAGTCTGTAATTGGTTTTGATGGTGGTTTATCATTTTAGGTACTGAAGAATGATCCATTTGTGAAAATTAATTCTTTATTTTTTTATTAACAGCATTCAAAACATGCAGTGTGAAGAAATCAGATGTATAATTGATTTAGAGAGCTTTCTGTTCTGACTGAATATTCTGCACTGAAATTAATACTGTTTCATAGAACATTAACGTCTTAATGTTGCTTTTCAGGCAAGGACAAAAGGTATAGTCACAGAATCATCATGTGTTTCCTGTCCTTTAGCATAAATGTGAGTATCTAGATTTCTCTGCTAGTATTTATTTTAAATTCATAGCTCTATTACAGGATATTAACGGTCAGTTAATGTCTTCCTCATTCTGAGAAATGATCTCAAGCTGCATGATGTGAGTCAGATCAAAAAAATAAACCTCCCTATAAAAAAAAGAATTCCCAAAACTCTAACATTCAAATTCAGACCTGCATCACAACTTCCTCCAGTTGTTGAAGGTCAAATTTGGGTCTTGTTGGTTAAATTCTTGTATTAGGAAATTTGTTATAATCAAGATGAGAAACACAGAAACGACCAGGGGCTCCACCATGCAATGATGATAAGATTAGCACAGGAGTTTACTTATAAGTAGTGTGAATGGGCGTTCCTACACCTCCAGTGTCATTACAAATGAAAGTTCAGTCACCAAGGCTTTAAGGCTTTTGAGTTATTTTATTACAGGTTTCATGGCTTCATTCCTTTCTGAGTCTGGCAGAGGAATTGAAAGCCAATTGAACATTGCCTCAGAACTGGAGACTTATAAATAGAGTCAACACTGTCTATTTATATTCCCTCATAGAAGGTAGCTGTTGGTGTCTTCATTGAACAGCTGCTTGCATGCCTCATAAAGTGGATTATCTTTCTCTTTGATTGTAAAGATTGAATTCAACAACTGAACTCCCAGGTGAAATTTGTCTGACAGAAAAATATAATACCTGGTAGTTCGGAAAAGCTCTATGAAAACTGTGGAACATTATACTGCTGCTTTTAAATGACAGAGAATGTGTTTACAATGTAAAATGCATACTAGAGAGCAATCTACTTTTTATTATTTTTACTGAATAACTGGGGAGGCCCTATAGTACACAGTGAACCCTGAAGCAGAAATCCTAGTGACTCACTAATTCCTGGATGTCAGTGTGAAGGCAGTTACCTGCAACTGTTGTTTCAGAGATTTTCAAGCTGATATGTAGAACACCTTAATCTCCACCTAGGTGGTAGACTTCTGTATCTGGGGAAGTTTCTTTGTAAATTATCCTGTTAATAACAATTTAGTGTCTGCCTTTGACTAGAGTCAAATAGCTCTATTTCATCTTATGTTTTTGTTCCTGTTGGGACAAAGGTTCCTTTCTTGTCCTTAGTATTATTTGTTAGTTCAGAAGAGGATCTGTCTTAGACTGGAGAAAAAGGAGAAATCTGCAGATTAATTAGTCCCATAGCTCTCCTCATAAGAGCAAAAAGACAAAATTTTACTTCAGTGCTCATGGCATAATCTGGAGAAAAATGTTTCTGCGGATGTTTTATTCAATATTTGGGGCCACATGTATGGTGCAAGAGTTACACTATGTATGGCTGTGAAGCTCTTGCTAAGGGGAGGGGGAAGTGATTCACTGAAGGGTAGAAACTCTCTATATTATGGAAGCTAGTATGTAACTGTGGCCCTGTTTTGCAGGTGCCCTGGCATTGCTAATGGACTTGAAGAGTAATGTACTACCCATATAGATTGCTCCTGGATCTGGATTGATTCATCTGACATTAGAACAGATTATGCTTAAATCAGGCTCCAAATACAAATGTACAAAACATTCTTTTATTGTGGGTATAGGGGGTTGTGTGCACAGCAGTGTTAGTCACTGAAGTTTTGAAAGGCAAAATAGTAAGATCAGAAAAGTAAGGTATTATTCTTGAACAGCATAACTTTAAGGAAATTAAAAAAAAAATTGTACTTAAAACAACTATTTGAGAGATAAAACATGTAGCAAAACTTCCAGGTTAAATTCAGAACTACTATGTCTGACTGAATGTGGTTAAAGGAGGAAATCTAGTAGAAAGGAGGAAATCTGTAGAAATCGATGCAAAATACCCTTGCTGTGACCTGCCAAGTGACAATAATATATATGTTATCTATTATGAAATGAATGGCATATTGAGAAACAATTCAAGCAGTCTAATTTACAGAGCTCTAATTCTGCCCTGGAGAATACCATGTGTAAAAGCAAGTCAAGGAAATTAACACCATAGACCTTTGTCCATATGTGTGTCCATATGTAATTGTCATATTACAATAATAATAATGATTGATGTTTTAGACATTTCCTTGGACTTAGAAATCAACTGTGGTTGGGTCTGAAGCTCAGCCAGGTGCCATCAGCTCTCACCAGCTAGTCATTAATCCCCAGGAAATGCCTTGCACTTCAGTCTGTACTTCTTATCTTGAAAGTTCTCTTGGTAGGATTTCAACTGTATCTTAAGATCCTTAATAATCAATTTTCCATAGGAACTAATGGCTTGAATAATGGATAGTATTTCCTCCCTGAGCTTAATGAGCTACAAGTTACATGCGATTTGTGAAACTGAAGGGCTGCTTTAACTCCAAAGATTTTGGCTTTCAGTAGTTTTCAGTAGTATGTTTGCAGTGTCAAGCAGTGAGCTTGTTCAGCTGACTTTCACAATGGTTTCTTATCTATCTCTCTTCAAATTAATTCTTTCTGTTCTCATAGCATTTCAATGCAAGAGCTATTACTTGTTACCCTGAATGCTTTTGGAGGAACAGGATTTTTGTGTGCCATTTTTATAGCTGTTCACATACCAATATTTTCTGTCGAATACCAGGAGTACATTAATAGGGAAAAGCACAGGAAATGTTCGAGGAAAGGTGTATCCGGGGAGTGTATCTGCCCATCCCTTTTAGGAAGTGACAATCTAGTTCTATGTCATGTCAGTCAGCTTAAATCCACTTGATGCGGCCAGTTTCCTCCAATTCATGGTTGTGTAAGTAGAGCACTGATAGGCGTTTCTTTTCTAAGTTTCAAAGTCCCCTTCTAGGAAAAAAAAATGCTCTAATTCCACCATTTCCTGCAATTGTTCTACCTTAAAGTGAAGAAGTTACGTGTATAGCTGGGAGAAGGCAGGATCCTGGAACTCTTAATTGCCTTTGTTACCTGATTTGTTGCCAGAGAGAGGGGGATGTGATAAGCCGTGACATCTTCATTAATAATGGAATTTTACAGCACTGTATTGAACTAGACAGCCAGCTTAGCAACAAGAGTTTGACAATAACTTTATTCACTGAAGTGTAGAAAGCAGAATGTTACTCCTATTCTCCTGCAAACCCATTCTGTAACTTTTGCTTTGATTGCCACATGGTAAGATTTAAATTCACTACAGCTTCCACATAGTCAAGATGCATATCTGATATTCCTTATCCCAGCTATGCTTAATGGCTTGAAAACGCTGCTGAACTGCTATGCAGTTCATAGCCTGCATTCATACACAACATGGGTTGTGTATATGTCCATAACATGACACGGGAGAAATATCTGCTATCATATTGCACAAATAAACACAACTCAAATCCTTTCAGCTGCGTATCATAGAAAATAACAAAAAAAGAACAATTCTTGTTCACTATGGTGAGTAAATCTCCAGATAAATAAATGGTTACCATGAAGAACTGTATTGAATTTGCATATTTTTAGGGAGCAAAATCTACCTTCCTGTCTGTACCAGATAAGGAAAAATCAGGTCTTCCTCAAACATGCAGAGGCAAGAGGCCTTCCCAAGCCAGACATTGCTCTCGGGCCTTGTTTGGATAAATGTTCAGATGTTCTATTTTTCTTTTTTCCAAGTTAATATATGGTAGTAAAACAAAATTTTTAATGAAAGACTGATACCTCATGCTAGCATCTTGACAATGACAAAGCACAAGTATTTTTGTATGGTTGAATGCTGGTGCCTTTGGAAATGATTTGAACCAAACTATTTACCCCTCAGTAAATGACCTTGTTGGAAATCAGTAGAGAACAGCAATTAGGTTTAAAATTGACACTGTTTTGCATTTCACTTTCTAGAAGGACCTTACACAAGATTGTTTTGTTGTGCTGGAATCAACGTACAGTTCTTGTTAAGTCTTAAAAGTTGTCGGGTCCATGGAATTGTAGTTTGTCTATCCTGTGTCTTTGAATCAGAGCTAACGTGCAATACCAGTATTCCAGATTTCCACTTTTAAATCTTAGTTGAAGTTATGGATGGTAATGAATTGCTACATGAAGTCAAAGCTGACAGACAAAAAATTAGTAAAATAATTCTAGCAATTGCCTAGCATTTTAGTATCTTTACTCTTCATCATTACTTTATCATAGATAGCTTGTTTATTTTTATTGATTGTTTCTGTTTGTGTTGGTTGTTTTTGTTGATGTGTTGGTATTTTTTATGTTCTCTTTAGAAAGCTTAAAAAGCAATTATTTCATAGATTGTTGGAATTTTTCTCAATTATCAGATCTTGTGCTTCATCTAATCAACTCAGAAAATAAATTTCTGGCAAGAAATTTTTGAATATTTGTGTTGGTATTCAAAACCGTGGTTTATCTGTGGAAAAATAATTTGTTACTTGGAGAAATAGGAAGGGAAAATGCTCTCTATTCTTATCTAGATGAACCAGTAGGGGGCAGTATCTATCTTGGAATTAATAATTACATTCTCAGTACTTGCTGGCTGCAATGTAGCTCGCTTTTTCTCTGTCAGATTGTGAGAACGTCCGAATGAGGAAACTACTGTTATGAGAAGTAGACTCCATATTGGCACATGAGAAGAACAAAGACAGATGCAAAACAATACTTTTAAAAATTTGACATGGCATTACTTATTAGTAAGTTTACACCCTACCTAGCTATAAGGAGGAAGTGAGAACATTATATATGAAATGTGTAGTTAGGTAAAATCCAGTATTCAGATAAACTAATGGTATCCCTTGATTAAAACAGTCACTTACAAGTGTAAATGCCTTCATAAATTAAGTTTAAATGAAAAGCCAGTGCTGTTAGCTTCTGTGAAATCTGAAGCATGTTTCCCTAATTCTAGAATTAATTCCAGTAGAAAGAAGACAGTGGGGTAAGAAATTGCTTTAGAAGCACAATTTTCAAACAAAATAAGTTCATATTTTTACTTGAGGTCGATTCTATTTTTTTTGTCTGACTACAAACAGAATGAAAAATTGGAATTATATCCTCTTGCCCCAAAATATTGCATTAACTTTTTGCTTAAATAAGTAAGAATGTTATAAAAGGGCTAAAGCTAGTAATTATTAAAAAAAAATACTCACTCCTTGTGTGCTTTCTTTTTGTCTCTGACACCCCCACTTTTGTAGATAGTTTTTTCAATTATAGGTAATTTTAACTGTTTCACTGTTTTGAAGATGTCTCCCATTATAGCAAATCACTGAGAGAGTATTTATTTTTGCTTGAAAAAAAAAGTGCATGATCAAACCAGATGGGCAAAAATTTAGTAACTGGAGATCCTTTAATTCATTTCAGTATCAAAAATAAATATCTTTTTAGGTTGAAGCTCTTGTTTTTCAAGTATACACAGTTATTTTTACTAGTTTAGGGTCTAATGAATATGAGCTTTCCTAAAAACTACAGATAACTATCCCCAGAGGGAAATAATTTTGTATGGATTCTGTTTGTTTAAGGAGGTGGCAGACAGCAGAAGTAGGAAGAGAGATGCTAATGGCAGCTTCTGATAATTTGTTAGAAGAGGAATTTTCTAGTGCTATTTTCATTTTGCCTTTGGGCTTTCACCTCTACCTTTTCCTGCCTCATTACAAGCAATGTTGCTATACCCAGTGAGATCACTGCCTGTAAAGTAGCACACGGGGAGGAGGCCAGCAGGCATTAGCACTGTTTCAAGCTGCATTAAGTCCTGATAAGATATTCTCTTGAATATGTACTTGGTCACTGCAGTACAGGACAGTTGGTACATGGATCAACTTGCTTCCCCAGTGCCAGAATAAACACTAAAGGAAGACCTTGCTGAACCCTTCCAGATGAATTTAAGCTGGTTTGCAGTGAGGTGGGAAAAAACTGTAAAACTGCAGCTTGTTCACTTGGATTTTCTACAAAAGAACTCTTGGATGCCAGTCCTATAAAAGCAGAAGGACAAGATATTATAGCAAGGTTGTTAAATGGTTTGCCTCATTTTGGAGCTTCTTGGACATGTTTATATAGATTTATTTTTATTTAATAGAGCATTATGAAAACAATACCCTGAGTACCCTAAAGCTGCTGTAGGCCTGGCCTTTAGCCAAATCCTTAATTACCTTCCTGTCTTTTGATTGTTGACTCTGCCTTGTAACGGCAAAACAGATCCTCTATGCTGGATGCAATTGTGATAGTTAGATCACGACCTTGCTGCTGAAATTCTGTGTCTTCTGCTGCTTTGAAACCAAGTAATCCTTAGAAGTATAGGTTAATAAAGGTAGCTCTGCTAAGCAATTTGTTGCCTGAAACTTTGATATTTGTGAATTTGTCATATCACATAGTTGCCATCAACATTCTGGAATCCTTCCATTACACTGCATAAAATTATTCTTCAACAATATTTCTTGATTGTCTGGAAGCAATTAAAAGATAAATTTTATTCATAGGGTGGATGAAAATGGTCCTTGATAAGTTCATGTAGCAGCCTCTGCTTAGGTCAGGTCTGATTTTTACTTACAGACTACACTGAGAAGTTTGAAATTTGAAATTGTGATAGAGCTACTGTAGAGAGCAATTAAAAGAAACATCTTACGATACCAGGAAGGAAGTATGAGATTGTTATTAACAAACATAGATACATAATAATAATGATAATAGCCTTGCAAGATAATTTAAACAGAAATAAGTGTTAAATGTCACCCATTCACTGTTCATGGTGATGTGTGAAATTACATTTAAATGAAACAAAAGACAGTTTTGCCAACTATAAAGGTAATTAAATTTACTTCTATCATTTGTACAGTTGTCTAGGTTTCTAGAGCCTCATACCAGTCCCTTAAACTGAGAGAACAAAAATTAAAGTGCACAAATAACTGCAAAATTAAAGTGCATTTCTATGGTGTGTTATACACAATAAAAATCAGATGAAATGTAACAAAAGAACATGTTTCAGTTTCAAGTATTTTGAGTATGAAATTTACTTAAATGAAAAATGAAATAAAGTGTATTGTTCTCATGAGATCCCACCTGTAGTACTGCATCCAGCTCTGGAGATCTCAGCACAAGGATATTTAACTACTGGAGAGGGTTTAGAGGAAGACTACGAGAATGATATGAGGGCTGGAGCACCTCCCCTACAAGAGGGCAGGCTGAGAGAGCTGGGACTGTTCAGCCCAAAGGAGAGAAGCCTCTGGGGAGAACTCACAGCAGCCTCCCAGTACCTGAAGGGGCTACAGGAAAGCTAGGGAGGGTCTGTTTATCAGGCCATAGAGAGACAGGGCAAAGGACAATGGTTTGAAACTAGAGCAAAGCAGAGTTAGGTTAGACATATGGAAAAAGTTTTTGACTGCGAGGGTGGTGAGACACTGGCCCAGGTTGCCCAGAGAAATGGTGGAGGCCCCATGACTGGACACATTCAAGGCCTGGCTTGATGAGGCTCTGAGCAACCTGATCTAGTGCAGGATGTCCCTGCACACTGCAGGAGGTTGGACTAGATGTCTTTTGAAAGTCCCTTCCAACCCTACAATTCTGTGATTCTATGACTCTGAGACTATGATTTTATGAAATAGAAGTCTTTGTTTACTTAAGGCTAAGACTGGGAGTTGATACTTTCTGATGAGTCACTACCATTGGGAGTAATCATAACCTTTGTTATGGTGCTATGTATTTTTTCTTTATTAAAGAACTGTTTTCAAAAGGCCTGAGAAACTTGGTACAAGGAATCTATTGTCTGGTAAATACCTGACATCTAATGTTTTGCAGCTGAGTACTTATTTGTGTTACATAATCAGATTGCCATATCTTGACTAAATGACTGTTTACTCATGCAAGGAAAATAAGCCATGAGTTAATATTGTTAAATGTTACTGAAATATGTTTGGCTTTACTCAGAAATGTAAAAGGTCTTTCCCACATCAGCCATGTGTCTGTACAGAAAATGTAGCTTAAATTAACAACCACTGAGTATCCTAAAGAAGACTTGACTGTTACTTTGAAAGCTAATGTAGTTACCACTGTATCAATAGAAAAACATAGTATG